>BSBM01000518.1:6465000-6675000 GCA_027924585.1 Larix kaempferi
CCAGAATCCCCCCTACCCCCGTCCATTTCTTCCATCTTTGCTATATTGCCAAATTCTTTTGTATATTTACCATTCCCTTTATTTTTTTACCACTCAATCATATCATCCCCCTCATTAATCTTTAATGCACCAGAAGTTGGACTTCTAACATAAAAGTTTCATTTATGAGCTTCTTCCCCAACCAAATACAAATCATTTGCCTTCTTCCAACCTTGAGACCATACATTTATACCATCAACAATAGCTACATCTAGCAATGAATAAACCCCCATTAAATGAAGATCCATTCTCAACTCTTTATCCAACTTGTATTTACCTTTACATCCAATCCATGGGTCCTCACCAATTCTCACACTTGTTTCGCTTTTGACCCTCCAGGCTAACCATTTTCCAATTAATGGAAAAGATTTCACCAAAACTCTCCATACAATTCAACCCACACTATAACTCTTTCTTTCTTATCTAAGCCAATTGATTACTAAAATCCTTCTCATGTGCTTGTTTTTCATAACCTCACCCCACATATATTTGTAAATTTGTCTCCATAGACTTTTCGTTGCAAGTACTAAATTGAAGGTATAGATATTTTTCAAACTCCATCCTCCAACTTCTTTCATATTTACAATTTTGGACCATTTTATTGAAGGCATTCCTTCCTTAAGGTGTTTCATATCTTATGTGCTTAAAAAAAAATGCGGAGAATTTGAAATTAATGATTTGCATGTGATGAATGTTGTGAAGTCCAAGAATTATATATCTTATACATTTGTTATTTTAGATATGTGGTTAATGACTTATGCTTTATTGGTAGAGTATACACCTATGAAAAACAATTAACAATGGAACAAGTGATTATTAAGGATTTAATATTTGCATTTTCAAAATCTAATTTTGCATTTTTGGAATTCAATTTTTTGCTTTTTAAATCCATTTTTGGAATTTTAGAATATGATATTAACATGTTCATTTTTTTTAACTTTGGAAACCCTGATTTGGCACCTTGGAAACATTGTTCTCACATTGTCATCAAAGGGGCTTAGACTAAAATTTATTAAATTCAATGAAATGGTTGTTAGAGAATTGTTTAATTTGCTTTGGATTTAGCTTTGGTTTTATAATCTTTGAGACTTCTTCACAATGATATGAAAAATCCCTCTTCCTTGCAAAGACCTTATTGAAGTGCCGTTGTTTATATTGTGGTAGCTTGAATGCAATGTTTTCCTTTGCTTATCCATGGATGGGCCATTAATAGTTTATGTCACAAACATGACAATTGTGTTTTAATGAAGTAGTAAGAATCTAATGAATAGTAATAGAAGCATGTGTTGCAAGCAAAGACCTTTTATTGGCTATGTTATTAATCTTGTCAATGCTAAGTGCTTCATCGTTGATGGTTGGTGCATGTACCATCAAGACCCAATGGTCACTACTTGTGTGATGATAACACTTGAATGCATAACTTCCATTATCACATCTTTCATCAAATTTCATTAATTTCCACTTATGAGATGCCAAGAATTAATGCTTAAGCCTAATCAATGTACTAACACATTAATTGTTGTGAAATTTATTCAATTGCAGTAGTTGAGGACAAAGGTTGACAAGCATGGGAAATGTTGGAAATTATAAGGAAATCCAAGTGGTGGAAAAGGCATGACATTAGATTTGTTTCATTTATTAGTTATGCCTAGCTAGTGTAATGACAATCTATGGAAGAGAGGTCCTAATTTCATAAAACTTACAGAGGTAATATTTTGACACATAACAAAGAGGACAAAGAGCATGGAACAAATCATAAACAAGGATATTTGAATGATATGAAGACGTGGTGTCATATTTATTTCAACTAGTGACCATCCACCTCGCTACATGTGGTGTTGCTTCTAAGCTCTAAATAGTTATCTACACAAAATAGATAGAGAAGTAGACAATTCAGTTAGGGAAATAAACTCCCAAAGAGATTTTGATTGATGGATTACTCCTTTGATCATTATAAACTAGTGATGATTCCAATCACATGTGCATGTTGTGCATTAGAAATGTATGAGCCAATAAATCAACTCTAGGAAAGCCTTGAGTACTTGGTGAAGTCACTAAAGCCTTTTTGCAACACAACAAAACATCGATAAATGAACGTAGATGGAATGGACTGCTAAGGCTTGAATTGAATCATTGGGATGACAGTTGAATGTTTTAGAAGAAGAAAAAAATTCTAAGAGCTATGTGAAGGATCTACCTCATATTAGAATGTCCCATGAATTTTAATGAATTACAAAACCGATAAAAGCACGGATAAATGCATTTTCAACTACTAAGCCTTTGGCAAAGTAAGTAATCTCTAGGGAGTTCAAGATTAATCGGGACAACGACAACTACTTCTCACTTCTCACACAATAAATTACTTCTCAAATCTACCATGACCAATGTTTTACCTCAACAAACATTTGGACATAGCATTAGATTTCCCAAGAATGCATTTGACCTCCAAACACTTTGTAACATCTGAAAATTTGTTTAGTAAGTTAAAGATACTAGGTGAAGGGATTCATTATTAACTAAAGAAAGCACTAACACATTTTTCCTCCTAAGCTAAAACACACCAATGAAACAACTGTATTATCAAAAGAAAGATAGTAACGAGTGTGTTTTATTCAATGAAGCACCACTGGATCAAGTACGAAAAAACACTACTCGGGAGGTTGTAGCATACAACCAAGAAATAATGAGTGTGTTTTATTTTCCCTCTAGGGCATAGTTGGACCCCACAATGAGTCGAAAAATACGTGGAGAGAAAAAATAAAATAGGAAGAGTTGGGGAAGTAAGGCGAAGGAGAGACTAATGTGTTTTCCCTTTAGGACATTGCTAAAGCCCATAATAAACTAAAAACACATGCAGCAAGGTATAGGTACCATCCTTATATGTACCTCTTCTCCTTTTTAATAGGCATGAGATCACTAAAAGAAATTATGTAAATTAGTGGAACATCATGAATATAATACCACGTTGATTGTTAAAATCCAAACATCACATTGTTGTCAACATAAAACTAAGATAAACATGTGTTCAAAGATTAAACAACATAACCATGTTGCCACCAAATTAACAATTACATGTGAACTAGTTGATACATACATCCATCCCAAAACTCAATAATAATATGTTGTTCATGATAACCATGCAAAAGTCAAAGTATCCATATATAATAGCCTTGAATATACATCTCCAAAATAAATAAATAAAGTCACAATGAATAGTATCTTCCCTCTTCACATGACCTCCCCATGAGCCACGAGATGGTCCTCTCCCCACAACCCAAAAAGAAACACATATTTCAACCAAATCTGAAAGCAAAACCATGAACCAATCAACCCTATTACTTCAATATCATGCCTCCAACTCAATTATAACAATACATAAATGTCAAACTTGCATGTAGGGAATCAAAGTGACATGCCTAAAGTTGTTGCATGTAGTTTCATAATAAATGAATTGTATTCAAGAAAAGGATAATAAACTGTAAATAGGAAGTGAGATAAAAAGGTAAGGACCTTCTTGCTAGGTACTAAGCTTAACTCATGACCATCGACTTGAAACCATTTTGCATTGTATTTGCAAAAGGAAGGCTCACTTGTGGAATGAAATGCCAAGTAAATATGCACTTGGAATAGTTAAACAACGTGCCTTTATGAATAGAAAAATAAAGCGCATGAATTTTTGAGTTTAAGTCATCAAAGGTTTATATTTTAACTACGAGACATATGCCACATAGAATATAGTCGAGATTCATGCAAATAAAGCATTTTCAAACATCGAGATAAAGGAGATAGGCCATGGAGTGCTAAAACAATCACACACATCTTGCTACATCGCACTGAGATAAAAGGTGGATCATGACCCCAAGTCTGCAACCAAACAAGTCATTGAAACACATAAAGCCACGATGTTAACTAACAATGAGGTAAGTAAAAGTAACTTTAATAGGGGCGACATGCCATCAATGACAAATGAAAGGGTGTGCCCATACTCATACAACACTATCAAGATGAATAAACACTGCCCATAATACTATATCCAAATTGCATCGAAATGTCAAGAGGTTGAATCATGGGGCGGGATGAAGGCCAATTATATTTTATGAGAAATGCAAGACACAACATGTGGGTAAAAGCCCAAGCTTGAAAGGGTAAAAAACACATTATGAGAATAACATCCAATCGATGTAATGCTTGTAAAGCCATTAATAATTAGAAAATGGGCCAAAGGCAAAAATCAAAATGCGCTGGGAGGCAATGGCTTCATAAAAAGGAAAGACGGCAAACAACCATGGCTTGGTGTTTAAAGGCTAGGTTCCAATGGAGGGCAGGGCATCAATGACAACAATCCACAACTTTGAGAAGTTTAGAATTAGGTAGAAAGCATTAGTATAAATAGGGTAGGAGAAAATCAACCGAGAGGTATTGCCAATCAAATATAGTAGCAACCCTGTGCTGATTTAACCAAAGGACTGTGACAATCATAGACAATTTTCAAAAATATGAATGCACCTACCTCTTTGACCAAAACATAGGCAACTAAGAAGCTAGGCTTATAACTAAGCTCGAGATCAAAGGCAGCTCACCACAATTCCTTGATGGCCAGACATAATGAAGCAATGTCACATCTATGGCACTTATAAACTCCAAAAGCAATTACAATACCAATGAATAACAACTGAGAGATGGGCTTTAGAGGAAGAAAATTATAGAGTTCAACTCCAAATACAAAGCCTAAAAAGTCAAATGATAGAAATATTACCAGTGGGAGGGCAAAGGTAGGGCAAATGAGCTCTCAAAGTGAATTCCACTATTTGATCTAAATGAAGCCCCATATAAAAAAACAACCATGCATGCACATAAGACACAATCAATGCCTAGTATGTGAAATGATAGGTGGTCCACCTAAAGGCCATAGAGCATCAATCGTGATCTTAATGCAATCCCCACAATTCCTTGATGGCCAAACATAATGAAGCAATGCCACATCTATGGCACTTATAAACTCCAAAAGCAATTACAATACCAATGAATGAAACAACTGAGAAATGGGCTTTAGAGGAAGAAAACTACAAAGTTCAAATCCAAATACAAAGCCTAAAAAATCAGATGATAAAAATATTACGAGCGGGAGGGAAAAGGTAGGGCAAATGAGCTCTCAAAGCGAATTCCACTATTTGATTTAAATGAAGCCCCATATAAAAACACAACCATGCATGCACATAAGACACAATCAATGCCTAGTATGTGAAATGATAGGTGGTCCACCTAAAAGCCATAGAGCATCAATCGTGATCTTAATGCAATCAACAACCATCACTATTGACATCCATTAATAATAAAATAATTATTTTTTCAAGGTTCCATAACATTAACCATCGACAATCAAACATCAAAGGATGGGATAAACACATGAGCTAGGTATAACATATGATCACGAAACCATGCACTAATACATTGCCACCACCTTTTAACAAAATACACCAACTAAAATTTCACCATAATATTATGTAATATGAATGTTAAAAACATGCACCCCATACAAATAACAATAGCATAGCCAATCACTTACATCACCCAACATTTAGGTGATAAATATTTAACTCATCTTCCATATGTACATGTGTATGAGCTAACCATCATGTGTATTGTAGGTACCCAACTATCAAGCACAACCATCACAAGAGTCCATCCAAGTGCCTAAAGATAGTGCCATTTCCTTGAAACAAAGTCGATGTCATGATAAGTGTCACTAGCAACATAATTATTTATGCACAAAGTGAAGGAAACTTAATTGATAACAATACCATTTGACGAGATCATAGATAATCAAATGCATCCATGAAATATATTACCATGTGCGCCATAAATTGTAGAATATCTTGAAGCTTTCAAGAAACCAACATATTCATCATTAAGTTCACACACACGTTATTACTTCAGTGCAACTAGATGGTGCCCCCCCCACTTAAGTTTTTTTTTAGCTTAGACGTGAAGAGGAACATGGTTGATGAAGGACATAGTCATGATCACATTTGAATAAGGAGATCAGGCTTTCGAGGGATCAAGCATTCAAGATTTGCAATTTAGAGAATAATTTGCAACACTTTGTGATTCTAGCATCGTTGACCAAAATCAAGGTCAAAAGTAAGTACATCAAAGCTTGGTCCAAGGAGCTAGAAAATACAAGGAGATAACATAGGAAGATATGAAGCTGACACCAATTAGATACCTAAGAGTAAAGATGGGAAAAGTGGTCTCTCTTAATGTCTAAGGTTTATAAAAGTGAGCAATACATTGCAATTAATTTGTACTTCGAGTGGAACTTAAAATTGGAATATCGAAGAGATTCAACTTTGAGTGTTCCTATGAAGGTTGATGAGATCTATGTGTTTCTTCATGTTTGCCTCAATAATTGGGTCATAAGACAAGAGGTTTTAGATGAAGTTGGATCCAATAGTATGTAATAACTTCCTACATCAGTAGTATGCTCTCCAATGAAAAGGCCAATACACCTTTGCTATCCATAATGAATCTAGGATCTCAAAGTGTGAGTATCTCTATACATGTAATATTATTTACCTTGAATCTCGCAATAGGTCGAGCGAGAGAAAATGGATAATTTTTATTTGAGCTTCTTATTACATCACTTGCATATATGTGGATCATGACGTATGTAACATTCAATCTCCAACCTTAGTTAGTGAGAACAAACAAAGGCTATGAAATAATTGGGCCCCAAAATAGCTAAGATTGATTATACAATCATTCTCACTCCAAAGATAAGTACAATAATAATGAAGAAGTTCATGAGAGTGTAGCTCTCCTGGTCAAATCCAAGTATTTATCATATATGCTCTATGAACTACTCTCACAATAGTTTCATGGATCACAAATAAAGACATTGAATGGTGGAAGATTGTTAATATATGGACTAAAAGAATCCATAAGAGTTGTAGCCCTTGCACATCAAGAGTTTCATTGGTCATGCTTGGCTTGATACATGGAAGACTAGAGCACAAGAAAATGATACCTTTGCTTACCAAGGTCACAATTAACTAAGCAAATAAACTAGTGTAGAAAGGTAATATTATGAAGGAACATTCCAAAGATAGAGGGTAAACCCAAAAACTTGCAAAATTAATAACAAGAGGGTCTATTCTCTTATATTTAATGAACTTGAAAGTGTGGAAATACAGACTCTCTCAATGAAGGACAATTATCTTTGTTAAAGTTTAATACACCAAATAGAGATCCACAAAGTAATGTTATTGATACAAGCTTGTGGAAAAGGTTGATCTTATACTAGACATTTTGAAACTGGGGTGAAAGCATTGTCTTTCTAGAAGAATTGAACGACATAATTTTTGTTGATTTTGCTTTGAAAAGTGAGGGCCACATTGAATATTGGTTTGACAAAAAACACACCTAAATAAACACCACCCTATATCCATCTTAACTCCAGATCTATTAAGCACCAAGAGGGATAAAAAATAAATTAAAGTACAAATATATCTGTACTTAAAAGATCCATGTTAAGATAGTTCCATGGTGGTTTATATAAATACACACACACATACTTGGTACTTTCTTTTAAATTTTCCTTTTTATATTACATGTTTTGTCTTTTTTGTTTTTGTTTTCATTTTGATTTATAAGCAAGGATGTTACACATCTCATCCACATTGGAATGTAAAATGCACCCCACTTCTTTTAGTGCAATAAAAATGTGGTATCATCCATTGCTTTTCTCTTGTAATAACACATAGCGAAAGTTCGAAAACATTGAAAGTCATAACATTATTATTTTTTGAGGTTAACTTCCTATCCATGGAATCATATAAATAAGTGTGAATATCCAATTATGTTTGGAGACATTTAGTGGTACAATACATAAATACAATATCATCTATGACAAATATGATGGCAACAATAACATTGAAAATAATAAAATCTTCATTTAATTAAAAATGATATCATCCATTACAAATATAATAGTAACAATAATACTGAAAAAAATACAACATTCTTTTAGCCATAAGTCAATGTTAAGCAACTTTTCTAACTTATGTATCTTTTTTTTTAAACCATGGGAACAACAACCTCCCAAGGGTATATCCACCAGCCCGCAAGCCAGATCTACCAATAACTTGTGAATCAACAGGGGCCGAGACGTCCCAAAGCCCACCGGGGTGAGCCTCTATCCCAACGGTCGCCTACCCTTCGAGCCTTGTCACAACGGGCCAATGAGCAACCCTACCCCCTGTCGGTTTTGAAGTTGTGACCTTCTAACTTATGTATCTATAAATCAAAAGAGGGAGAGATGGAGGACAAACTTGTTTACATAAGGCAACATGTTGAACACTAATACGAAGATGGAGGGAAACCTTGTTTACACTAGCATAGATCCATCTTAAAAGGGGATCTACCAAGCGTCGAGAGGGATCAAATTTTGAGGTGCAAACCCCTTTAGAATGCAAATGTTGAGGAACCGTTTTAATTTATCTAATTTGTGTAATTTTATATATAATTTATCTAATTTTTATGTGTGTGTATATATATATATATATATTTGTAAATATTTTAAATCTAATTTGAGTCGATATGTTATTTTTTATAACATTTTATTATTTTTTAAAAAGGACACGTGTCAACTCGAGGATGAGTATGGAAAGAGTTACACATCCCTCTACTGTAAAATGCACCTCTTCGACACAATAAAACATGTTGAACATTAATATCTCAAAAAAAATTGCAGGAAATGGCAAAAACCTTGTTTCACACCAGCCTCACTCAGAGGAAGAGGGGATGATTAAACGTTGTTTAACACCGACGCCATTTTAAACTACACCAACTTTCACTTTGCCCAAAACCGTTTTGTATGAAGCAATCACATCGGAAATGCCCAAATCCGTGTTTAATGCTAGGGACCAAAAACATGTATAGGGACGATATCAAAGAAATAATCTCGCTCGCCCATACCAACGAATAATCGATGCCTCAACTTCTCCATTGAGCATACAGCGGAGTTTGGGTAACCGTAGTTCAGTTTTGATTCTGTATTTCTTAGTTAAACATAAGGCGGGAAGGTTGATGCCTCTATTATGAACAGGAAGGGCTGCAGCGCCAAGATTTAACTAGGGCATCGTCCAGATTTTTCAACGAAAATGGCTCCAATTCACACCAGTTCTCAGCAATGGGTGGAGAAGTAGTAAGTAAATTCACTGGATACATTCAAATTCTGCTTCTAAGTTTAAGTTGTGTGATACGAAGGGTTGTGTGTTTTGGGAGTTTTGCAGTAGGCCGAAGCAGGTAAAAGATGTTGCCCATCAGGAAGAAGTTGTGAGGGCACTCACGAACACACTCGAGACTGGCAATGTAAGTTGTGTACCTTGAAGCCCTTTTTCTAATTTAATGTACAGGAAGTAGTATCTGTATGAATTAGCTTCATTGTTTTTCTCTTAATACTTATATGGTATGTGATTCTTGGTATTGTTTATTGTTTGCAGCTACCACATTTGCTTTTCTATGGTCCTCCAGGTACTGGGAAAACTACTACAGCTCTTGCAATCGCACACCAGCTTTTCGGGTAAGAATCGTGTTGATCTCGTCTGCAATATGAAATGGAATTACATTTGTAATTGGTATAGAAATGCATCTAAAATCCATATCGTTGCATGTCCATATGAATCAAATGTAATGTGAGCTGCACACAACATTGTTGGGTATCTTTATGGTTCCATGATATTAAAATAGAGCACTACAAAGTTGGCTCCTTCCTGGTGTTGCCATATGACACTGGACTTATGTTTGTTTCTGGACATTGTGTTTGATTACGCTGCTATTTGGTTTGGTTACTCTGTTTTTTTCATCTCTCTCTCTATATAGTATGCCCCAGGGCCCTCTAAGGGTGCCTATGGTGACTCATATATATATATATATATATATATATATATATATATATATTTTTTTTTTTTTTTTTTTCTCTGAAGAAAAGCCTCACTAGCAATTTTAAGGGATGCTTCCCCACCTTTGTGGATGACATTCCTAGAAAACCCATTGGCATAGACTAGCACAAGGTTACTTGGGAGTGGGAGCGGGAGCGGGAGCGAGAAGCGAAATTTTCAAAAGCTTCCGGTTAGGAAGCGTTCCGGAAGCGTTTTTTATATAATATATATTTTTTATATATTTTGATGCATATATGTCAACAAATGCATGTATAATGTTAAATTAGTTATGGAAAGGATGAAAACATGAAATAAACAATAATAGTTAATAGTAAATACCATATAACATCATTTCATCAATCATCAATCATTAATCATTGACTAGTGAATTCATCAACCATAGGTCCAGACTCCAGTATCCATGATTCCATAAGTTATAACATCAAGATCCAACCTTAAAGCTTCAAATTTTCAATATATAAACATTTTGTCATAAACTATTAACCGTATTTCTACTATGTCGAATCTTGAGATGCTAGTTTGTGTGGTAACATGACACATGTGGATGGAATGTACCATCAAACCCTCATAAAATCACCCATTGAGAATGCATCATGAAGAAACATGATGAATGTGCCAAATATAAGTGAAGTGCAGTCATCATCATGAACATCTATCAACCCCCACACGCTGAGACATCATCACCAAGACCCCAAGGCACCATACAAAATCTAGGATCAACATTAGGCCATCCAAATTTCCATCAAGACGTAAAACCCCTACTGAAATTGTGAAAAACATGCAAAATGGGAGGTAACAAGGGGTAACAGTAAGGGTTTGGTGGTAACGCATTGTATACTCTATTCAACACTTGCAAATTGCCCATTTGAAATCTCAGCAGAATTCACCCATTTAATTACCAAATTGATCATCCTTGGCACCAATTTCTGTTTGATTGAATCATTGGGTGGAACCCACAGCTCAATCCTCCAATTGCTTGATCGCTAGCATGCAGAGAATGCTTGTGCACTGTTTTACTAGGCAACTACAACACTATTATTAATTTGTTGGCTTCCTTTTTAATCCTTAAATTACTAGCCCAATCTGTTTAAATCCTGTGTGATGGCATACCTACAACATTTTCCCTCAAGCTGTATATAGTTGACTAACTGCTTACAGCCTGTGTGGCCTTTTCAAAAATCCCACAGCCATACATCATCCAACCTGCACATTTTCCTTATACCTACAGCCATCCCCTATGATTGGCTGAAGCTAAAAGACTCCCAAACAAATGAATATATACATTTGTATCATGAATAGTGATAGCGATGAGGAGTAGCGTTTGTGTTTTTTTGGAACAGTGCTTGAACACACACACACATATGTATGTATCTTTTGAATGGGAAGAGCAACGGTTGAATGAAGTGCTGTGTTTGCAGAGTTAAAAAACACGGAGTGCATTGTTGTGTTGGCATATAGAATCAGAGTGCCCTTGGATCTATACAGGAAATATCTAGAGGCCACAGTGCTGCATATGCCATATATTATGCTAGTGTAGTGTGTAACTAAGAGCTATCCACATATGCAAGCATGAATGTATATTGAATGGCAGCTGTGTTCATAATGAAGTGATGGGTTTGAATATTGTAGTTAACAGAGCGTGGTATTTGGAGAATCTTGTTTAGCTGGTATGAAAGAATTGTAGCGTGTATTTGTTCAGAGTTTGGCATTGATCTTGGCCTACAAGCAAACAAACCAATCCTTCAAAACCGGACCTGGACAGAGAATGAGAAGCTTGACTTAGCTTGGCATAGAATTGCAGAGACCTTACAATTTTAATTCCACAGTGGAGATCCATGTTGGCAAGACGGATGGGCCATGACACGTCCAAGGAAGCGTTAGGAAGCGATTTAGGAAGCGTCGGGAAGCGATTTAGGAAGCCGCCGAAAGCGATGGGAAGCGATCTAGGAAGCGATCAAGAAGCGACGCTTCCGAACGCTTTATGACAGTGGCAGGGAGCGTTTTAAATTGAGCGTAAGCGAGCTTCCGAAATTCGCTTCCGGACGAAAGCGAAACGGAAGCGCGATTCCGCTTAGCTTCCGGCTAGCTTCGGCCGGAAGCTAGCTTCCGGAGCGGGGGCGAGGGGGAGGAGCGCTTCCCCACAACCTAGGACTAGCATGCTTCAGCCAAGGGGATTTGAACTGGGCACATGCTTCCCCACATTCATGGATGACATCCTTAGTAAACCCATTGGTGTATACAGTAGACTAGTTTGTCTCACCATGGGGATTTGAATTGGGCACCTGATGGTACAGAACTAGCCAAATGCACATTGGCGATGATCAGTTGAGCTAACTCCGTAAGATATATATATATTAGATGTAATACCGATTTACATTTCTCGTTCCTATTTATAGTAATATCTGAGTTAAGCATTTTAGGGATGGTAGGTGCAGGGGGGAGGGTTGTGTTCAACCCCGAAGGACAATGCTAATTAACATTTTCTTGGGGGTTAGGGGAAGCCTCTAACAACCAGGTAGAAGCACTAACAGTGCACCAAGGGCTCAATTTGATACAGAAAATGCAAGTAAGGTCTATCATCATCATTGGTGATTCTTGTTAACTTTTTGTTAGGGTTAGGGTTTGATGCAGATAATTAAAAATTCATATACTTTAATGCAAAATTACATTCAACAAACTAGTACTGAAACATAATAATACAACAGTAAACAACCAATATAATTTAAAACATAATTTTCATCTCTTTCAACTTTAACACTACCAAGTAATCTTTAGTAACATGTAATCACCAGCAGTAGTATAACTAACAAAGTACTAACAATAACAATAACATGAATAAAAAGGACAAGTTAGAATACTTACCTGGAGTGTGGGACCCTTCCTAGTTTATACTTAGAAGAATTTACTTTTAGAAAAGACTGTGCCTCTCAGAGGCCAGTCAATCACTAGGAACAAGCCGACCCTTACTAGAGGATAAGTACAAACCTGAGAAGAGAGAGATGACTGGGCTGAGGTACAAACAAATAGTCAATGACAGCCATATCAAAGTGGCAGATTCAGACAAGCCCCAACACAAATAGAGGTCAACAATGGTCACAAAAGATATGAACTCAACAAAGTCTTAGCACAAGAGATCTGAACCCTCAGTAAGTCTCAACACCATAGATCTAAACATAACCAAGTCTCAACACATAGGTTTAGTCAAAGGTAAGACTCAGCATATATATCAGACTATAGATCAGAAATTAATAAGGCCTTAGCACTAGATCAGATCTCAGATTAAACACAACAAGCTGACCACAGAATAGACTTCAGGAGTTACAGTCTTCAAATAGTAGAACAGACTTTAATAAACCCTTAGCTTGTTCACAAATTAGGAGATAAGCTCATGGTAGGTAGAGTTACGCCTTAGTCAAACAAAATGTCAGTAGGATGCGACCAGCCTTAGACAAACCCCAATCAGGTCACGACTAGCAGGTCTGAAATTTACAAGCTTACGACTGAGGTAAAATAGAGCTCCAAGGCTCACAGCTAGGTCATAGAAGGTAGATAAGGTCCTAATAAGACTTCTGCTGGCAGATCGGACCCCTTCTCAGGCCAATCGGACACCACAATAGCAGATCGGTCCTCTCAGCAGCAGATCAGACCTCTCAACAACATATCGGACCTCAGCAAAACTTCAACAATCAGAGCGATAGCAGATTGGCTCTCAACTAGATCACAGTTAGGCAGATCAAGGTTAGATTTAGGCTCTCACAGTTTAGCAGATCAAGAGGCAGCAACATATAAACCTTGGCATCAGCCCTAACCATCAACAAAATCAGATCTGGGATGAGTGGTAAACTTCAGCAGTTGGGCGGTCTCAACACAGGTGATTAAGCAGCATAAAACCCCTTGACGTCAAGCATAAAGATAAGAGCTGAGATGTGTGATCATAAGATGATAAATGAGGAAACATAAACTCCAATATATAGGACCTTAATGACTTCTAGAAGAGTCATTAATTAATTCTTTGATTTAGTCAGGGTTCCATTAAATTAGGAGGGTACCAATGAATAATGATTAAGACACCAAAAAATAAAACAACTTATAATAACATAAAATATAATTAAAGTGTCTTTAGTTGGGTACTAGGGTTAAGGGTACAAGGACCAACAATAATGGTACAAGTCAAATCATAAAACAAGGATGGGTACATGACCCACAACCCCTAGGACCAAAAGGTGTACCACAAAGGTGGACAATTAACCATATTACCCATAAGACCAAAACATCAAGGTGATACAAATCAAGACAACTCAAGGTGGGTAGATAACCCTACTAACCACAAGTCAAAGTGGTGAACAAGACAAGGTACCACAAGACCAAGAACAACAAGGTGGGAAGACCAAGGGTGAACAACCAAGGTGGGGTACAACCAATCATCTCTCTCTCAAATGTACAAGTGTTCCATACACTACCTGAAAGTTCATCATCACTGTATAAGGAAGGTCCACACTGGATGATGTGATACTGTGATCCTCCATACTGCTCTTTAGGTCAAATGCTAGTGACTCCATCAAGGGGTGGCCAGTCCCTTGAGAAGATCATCTCAATCCCTAGGGATTTGAGAGATCATGGCCAGTGTCCCTCTCTTAGAATGTCCCTCTAGTATTTGCAAGCTATGGCATCATCTATCAACCTCTAGGGTTCGGTAGTGAGCCTAACCAAGGCAAATGGAGAAGCCCAAGGCCCTAAAAGCAAAAGGAAACTCTAATACAAGGCGTTTCCTTCACACAAAGTTGATAGAATATTGATAAAAAGCCCTAATTCAGAAAAAATGCAGCAATACACCACCATTCAATCCATATAGAAGCATTGACTTACCAATATTCACTAAGACATGAGCAAAGAAAGAGCTTTAGGTCCTTCTTGAGCATGTGTTTAGCAAACAATTCTAGCACCAACCATAGCATGTGCAAAAAGAAGCCCTTAGATTCATCCACCATTCACCATTCAAGTAAGAGAAGACATCCAAGAGAAGTGCACATCACCAAGAGAGATCATAAAGTAAGAGAAAAAAGAATAGCTTCATAATCAAACTCTTGTCTTGTGATTTACAATGAATGAGATAGGTCTTATTTATACCTTTCGCACTAGAATATTTTAATTTTGAGCCTACAAGCCTAAATAATAAAATAATATTAATTTTAGGGTAAATTATGCAAAATAAAGGAATTTTACCCTAAATTATACAAAAATAATAAAAATAAGCTAAAATAATCAGAGAAATGGCTTCACTTGACGAAGTAGTGAGCCAGGGGGGACGTCATACCCCATCTAACCCCATAGTGTTGAAAGTCCCTCAACCGCCCCCCTCTAAGGCACTATAGGCTCAACTGGTGCGCAATAGCTGCAAAAGAAGGGCACACTGGGCTAGAGGCATCAAATGAGGGGTCTCTAGAAGCTGGAAAAGGCACCAAGTGGGTGCAAGAAGGTGTGCTACGAGGGGATAACAGTCCTTTACAAAGCGTAAGCACCTCTGTAAGTCAAATAACCAGGATGGGCATGTACCCTAGTGGGTCACCCCCAAAAGCCCCGAAGCACCAACCCATGGGCATAAAGCCCTGCATGGTGGAGATTATCATTGCACCGAAGGGATAGTCAACAAAGCCATTAAGCCAAGTACTTCTGATATTGAAACCAAGGGGGCAGACCATGTCCAATCCAGGGGGTAAACAACCCCCCAAACCAAATATCTATACAATGAATCCCACTTTGGCCTGTGCAATAATTTTTTTGACACCCTGCTCTAGCTGCAGCCTCGTTGGAACATTGCAAATGCTCTGGCGTGTAACACTTTGTAATGACATCATTGTACTCAGTAGTCCCATTGACTTACTTTTGTGGTCATTAGCCGAACATTAACAAAATTACATTATCTTATTATCTTATATAATGATACTTGCGTATTTATACTTTCTGCCGAGTATTCCTAGGGGTCTATGCCAACTATTCTCTAGTCTATGCCAACTATTCTCTATTATTATTATATTAATTTCCTTGACCACCTAGTGGGCCTATTTATTATCCACTAACTATCAAGTGGGCTTTATTCCATGATTTATGGCCATACTACATAAATTATTCCCTTTGGGCACCTCCCTAGGTAGCTCAAATTATCCTCCCTAGGTGCATTACATTCGATCCCCCTTCACATGTTTCGTCCTTGAAACATGAGTGGAAGCCATATAATATGAACTGCTAGGCATTGTAGTCAATTGGTACCAAGCATAAGCATCCATCCATCCTAGTGAAATGTGGACATGGGGTTCAACTAAGGGCGGCCGCCATACGACCTCGATCTTGATTTTGGTTGCTCCTTTGGTTCCTTCTTGTTGCTATGCTACGTTGATATCTCCATTCTTTGGTTTTATTCCTCCATGCACCTCTATACTAGGTGCTTTTTTGGTTCCATGTTGGTCCATGGTAAACTTGTTAATGCTTATGACCTTGCGTTGATGATTGATGTTTCTCAAGGTGGTGTGGGTGTTGATATACAACAACCTAGCCATTGGTTTATCATTTTTGACTTTTCAACATGTGTTTCCTTTCAGTCATGTAGCTCCTTAGATTCTTCCTTTTATGCCCTTCTTGGGGTTGGTGATTTGAATATGTTTTGTGGGGACTTACAATCTTTTATCGAAGTCAACATTGATGAGATTATACTTACTTGCTGTCAAGTACAAGCATAGACTTAATAGCCTTTTCTTGCTAAAGACACCCATGAACCTATAATACAAAGTTTGTACTTGAAAATTAACCATTGGTGCTCCCCATTACCCTTCTTCTTGGCATGAGAGCACTTATATAAGAATACTTTTTCATAGGCTTCATTTGAAAGTGCCATAATCTTGTCATGGTTACGCAACTGCCACCATATGGCGACATCATATGTTAAGTTTTATCCAATTACTCCAATGTTTTGGCCATATTGACTTCATCCTATTGATGTATTCTTCAATACTTGGACCATTAGATTTTCCTATAAAGTACATCTTGCTTGCTATAACTTGAAAATAGAACTAAGGTTTTGAAGAAATAATTTACTCTTCAATGGAGCTCCTGTGGCTAGGGTTTTGAGGTGTCAAATTTCAAATAACCATAACTCCAACACCATGGATCATAATCTCTATTATGATCACAATTATGAAATGCCATAGCCACTTTGCATCTACTGGAATTGATTGGGTGGCAATATGGGCACTTTGTGAAAAAGTATATGCTCTGCAATACATGTGACTGTTACTAGAAAAACTTTCATTGATTTTAAATCAATGATATCTCTACTTCCTAGAATTTGTTTGGGAGGCTTTTTATTTTTCAAACTGGGTGTTTTTTCGAGAGGAATTTAGATATACACTTTTTCAGATTTTGCATAGAAAGCTACAATAATGGATGTGAATGTCACTGCCCTCTTTTTTCCCTTGAAAAATTTGCAAAAAGAAAAATAAAAAAAACTCTGTCACTTTCTTGCCCAAAAAGAGCTTTGATACCACTTGTAAGTTCTAGCAAACCTTTATACATACAAAATAAAAGGGAACCCTTAACTTGAGAATAATTAAAATGCATCCACACAGTAGACAACACAAGAATATAGAGAAAACCCTTCAAGCAGGGGACCACCATCAATTTCTCATTGAAGGAATCACTCCACAAGCCATGTTTGCTACAAGACAATACTCAATCTCAATGCACTTTACTTTATGCATCTTGCCTTTTACAAGAGACCTTTTGGTACTCCTGCATTGTATTGACATCATTGTACTCAACGATCTCTTTGACCTACGTTTGTGGTCATTAGTTGGACATTAATAAAATTATCTTATTTTATCTTATCTTATCTTATCAACCTCCAACATATCTCAATACAATGATATCTATGTATTTATACTTTCTAATGAGTATTCCTAGGGGTCTATGCCATCTACCCCTCATTATTATATTCATTAGCTTAACTACCTAGTGGGTCTATTTATTACCCACCAACTACCAAGTGGGCTTTATTGCATGATTTATGTCTATATTACATAAATTATTTCACTTGGGTACCTTAGATTATCCACCCTAGGTAAATTACAGTCTTAGCTCTTGATGTAAACCCTAGAAAAAGAACATGGAGCGTTAGAGGATTAGAGTAGTCTTTTAGCTTGGTGAGATTCTTAGCTTCAAAAAGACTAGGAGCTTATATTGATGTTCTTGATATTATATTGTAACATTGTTTAGAGGTCTTGGTGCTTGTGTGATGTAAGAGAAGATGACCTAGGGTTTGTGGGATGCAAACCCTAAGATGGGCAAGGAATTTGGAAGGCTAGCACTAGGGTTTGTCTTGGAGCTTTTGTACTTGTGTGATGCAAGATGACCTAGGGTTTGAGTAATGCAAACCCTAGAGTAAGACATGAGTGGTAGAGGAGTGAAGAAGATCAAGAGCTTGTGTGATGCAAACTATGAGAATCTCCTAGAAGACTTGTGTGATGCAAGTGGGAGATAAAGGGTGGATATGTTGGTGTTGATGCTAGCTTGTTGTTGAACTTTTGGAGTACTTAGGAGTTGCTTGTTGTGCTACCTTGCTAGGCCGTGATTGTAAGTTAGGGTTTGCCATTGATGGTAAATGCCCTAAGTAGGGTTTGGAGGCAATTGGAGTGTCATAGCTTGTGATAAGGGGATATGGCATATTTTACCAGCTTGTAATGAGTTGATGGTATGTACTTGCATCCTCATTATGTTGTAAGTTTGTAATATGAAGTGTACCTTTGCTGTTCAAATATTGTGCATTTCAGATTTGAAAATTAGACGTATGTTTCTCCTGTTAATGAGTGGTTTCCAAAGTTTTTTGGTATGTTGATTTATCATGAACAACTAGTAGATTTGTTAAGTGATTTAACAAGCAAAGAAGGTGTTATGCCTCAAAGTGTCTGAAGCATTCCTTCAAGATGTACCAAAGTGAGGGGTTTCTTTTTCTGTTGTAAAGGCCAAATTTTTGGGGCTATATTATGTAGAGCATTGATTTTGGGGCTAAATACCCTTGATTAGGTCATGGTAAGTCCCCTTGGTTTTCAGCTCAAGGAGGTTTTTGCCTTGTGGCTTTGTTGACTACCCTTTGGGTTGGTGTCCGATTCCCTTGAGGCAAATCATTGGGACACATGGCCACACTCATATTTTGCTTTGTAGAGGTGATTGTGTGTAAGGGTTGTCATACTAGGTTTAGCACACCCCATTTTGCTCACTTGGACCTATTGTTTTGATGCAAAACCCCTCCTCCTGGTCTCCAGACCCATGACGTCATTCCTTAAAGAAGAAGCCTACATTGTTAAAAAGGAGAGCGTTGAGGGACAAGCATCTGTTGGGGTTAGTTGGGGCATTGCACCCTACTTTTGGCTCACCTTGCACTTGGTTGAGCCTAATTGCAGATTTTTATTCTTATTTTATGTCATTGTATGGTTTAGTCCCTAGTTTGTGGGTGCACTAACTTGGCTCAAATTTGTAAAAGGTTAAGGGTTGTCTCATATAACTAAAACAACCTCACCTCATTTGGAAATCTTGGACAAGGGTTAAAATTATGTATTCTTTTCTTTTTCTCTTGGTATATTGGAGTGCTTGAAGCTATGTGCACCTCTCTCTTGGATGTCTTTTTTGCTTGAAGGATGAATGGATGATGTCTAGAGTTTGATTTTGCACATGCTAAATTGATGCTAGACTAGTTGTAATAACTCATGCTCAAGTGTGACCTAAGATGCACTATCTTGCTCATTCTTTGTTAATGTTGGCAAGTTTATCTCCCAACCCTAGTTTAACATTGCTCTTGAAGTGCTTTGGACTGAGTTAGGGTTTGTTTGCAAGCATTTTATCAACTTGCTTAAGGAGACCTTCCTACCAAGGATCTCTCGATTGTTTTGTTGGGCCTTGGACTTTTCTATTTGCCCTAATTAGGGTTTTGCTACCTAACCCTTGAGGTTGCTAGCTTAGCCCTAGTTGCAAGTGTCGAATACCATCTTAAGAGGAGGGAGGTTAGCTTCGATCTCTCATAGCCCTAGGTTTGAGACAAGAATCTAATACCCTCTCTATCAATCCTCTCGTTTATCAATTTGTACATGTTTTATTTTATGCATAGAAATATTTTACTATTGGAAAAAACCCTAGAAATCTAAATAAATAAAAAATCCAAAAATAGCCATGATTTTACCCTAGGGTTTTATCCACAAACCCTTGAGGGTGCCCTCTTCAAAGGAAGTGCATTGGGATACATGAAACTCTCATAATTGGTGTATTAGAGGGTGTGTGGTATTTCTGGCTTGTCCTACAACTTCCCCTAGTCCAATTGTCCTCTTTTCCTTGAGGGTGCACTTTTTGGAGTGGCTGCCTTGGGAAGTGTGGCATTACCTTGGTGGACGCAAAATTGCCTTGAAAGACGTGATATAATTCGGAATTTGTGATAAATTGAATAACTCCACTATTGCATGATTATTGTGTCTTGCTTAATATTGTTTTCCAAGGTGACCATCCTAGATTTTCATAAGGTCTCCTTGCTTTGGCTTTTGTTTAGGAGTTGGCCTAATCAGAAGGAGTCGAGTGTTGTGGTGTCAGTGGGCTCCTGACTTGTTGACTTTCCTCAAAGGCTGCTCTCAGTGGGTTGATATTTTTCTCACGTTCATGTGCAGATCTTGTCGGCAACATTTTTTATTCCAATAAGGCGCTAATCATAGCTATTAAGGTTTTGTGGAAGCTATTTGTGGTTTGTTGGTGGTGCATGTATCTTTCATTGATTAGGGTCCCCCCTATGTTTTGGATTTACCCAAAATATTGAGAGGTTAGACTGTGGTGACATTGGGTTTAACTCTCTCCTGAGCTTATCGACACTATCCTTGTTTCACACAACTTAGTTGTGTTAAAGTAGCTAGTTTGAGTGGTAACATTTTGGTGCTGTTGCCGGGGACTCAAATGAAAAGTGACGACATTCCATTCGAGGTGTTCTCGAGTTCTAATCCACTTATTTTCGGCAAGCTTGACATTTTGGTGTTGGAAAAGCTTAAGTGAGTTTTTATTTTACATTTTGATAAGATTAGTGTTAAGGACTAACTTTGCAGGTCTTATTTGGCGACTCCCTTTAAGAAAAACAAAGAGGTACTCTATAAGAATGAGTCCAAGAGGTAAGTTTTGCTTTGTACTTTGATATGATTATTGTTAAGGGCTGACCTTGCAGGTCCTATTCGGTGACTCCATTGAAGAAAACAAATCAAAGAAGTGCAATTCAAACCAACAAGTCTCAACTATTAATAAGAAAGAAGATATGGCATCCTTTGATGAAACATGAATGCACAATTGGTATGCTCCATTGGATTTCTCAAATATTCTGGGATATCCAAATGGGCCAAATAAATGTGGGTGGAGCAAGTCCATCCCAATATTTCATGAATATGAAGATATAGTTGTAGAGCATATTATGATGTTCAGATAATTTCTTATGGCATGGGATATTGTGGATGAGGATCTCAGAATGAAGAGGTTCGTAATATCTCTTGATTAACAAAATAATAAGGATGTGGGAGATTGGTATGATGAGCTTCCTCGTAAGGGGATATCTTTACTCTTGCAATTGGACAAGGCATTTGGGACAGAGTAGGATCCTAATCATGACGAAGAAACTATGGAGGCCATGATTTCCCTTTCCAAGATGGAACATGTCCAAGAAATCCTTGAAGAGTGTTTTGCTCTTGATTTGTCGAGCACTTCAGATGAGATACCAGAGACAATCATGGTTGAATTTTTTGATCAAGGTGATGATCTTAGAGACCATGTCAAAGAGTTTCTTGTAATTGCTCCAGATTTTGGTATCAAGGATGAAGATGCCTACATGAAGTCATTTGTGTTGCATTTGCAAGAAAATGCCCTTGCTTGGTTTAAAGGCCTGGACAAAGGTACAATATCCTATCTTGCAAAATTGATAGAGCTATTTTGCAGCTATTGGTGTCAGGAAACATAAGAGATGGATGCTCTATGTCGGAGAGATGAAGTGCTTGTTCAAGAGAGAAAGCCAAGAAGACCAAGCCCTTGAGGAAAATATTGAAGAAAAACAAAGCAAAGATAATTATATCGTCCCAAACCTAGAAGAGCATGAAGCAAGCCTTGTCAAAGAAATCCATGATGAAGATCAAGCCTGGAAGTCTTGCTTGAATAAACCATTAATCAAGATCTTGTCAATAACATTCTAGGCCTTATGTCCGAAGAAGAAGGTACTCCTGAAGACGAAGATGACGAGGTTTAAAGAAATGAAGACGAAGAAGGCTTGATTGAAGAAATTGAAGAAAGCAAGAAAATGGTGAGCTCTCCTTACCCTCATTTCAAAAATTCTTATGATATCTTGGGCTTCTTGGAAGAACATGGCAGGAATCTTGAAGACAATGATTATTGGAAGTTCCTCGGTTATCTGTTCTACTATTCTTCAAGGTTTAATAGTGCTATATCAGAAAATTTAGAAGAAATCCACAAACCTTTCTTGCCAGTCAAAAAAGAAGAGGTCAGTCTAGATTAGGCCAAGCTAGATTTCCATACGGGTTTCAAGCAATATGAACAAGTCTTTGACGAAGAATTGCTTCTAGCTAAGAAAGAAAACAAAGATATGGTTGTTGAAGGTGTGGTGGATGCTTCTCCTTGTGAGCCTTCCTTTCTCTTTCGCCCATGCAGACAGATATTTCGAAGATGAGAGGTTTGAGGATATTTCAGTTAAAGAAGATGGCTTCCATGAATATAATGATGCACATTTCTCTTATGACGATGTGGGTATGGATTGTAGGAAATTGGTTGAAGAACCCATACATGATTCCTCTAGTAAGGGAAGTCTAAATTTCAAAGACCTCGAGAGACCTACCTTTGAGATCCGTCATGATTTGTTTCGGCCACGCTCATTTACCATTGATGATGATATAGGGTTGCATATGGAGAATTTTGTTGCAGATCTTGATCAACCATGTTTACCCTCTCCTAGGGTGGATCTCAACCAACACTCTTAGCCATGCTTCTAAAAAATTGATGTAAGTTTTGGACAACTAGAAGATCCATGGAATGAAATTGTTTGCTCTCGAAGCGATATTGGGTCATATGCAGCCTTCACCACCGGTGTTGTTGATCAATTTAGTAGGATGAACTTTGATGGGGCCAAGTCTCTGTCAGGTATGGGTGCAGGTATTGTATTAACTTCTCCTTGTGTTGATAGTCATTGTTTTTCTTTTCGCCTAAAATTTGAAGGTACTAACAATGTGGCTGGATATTAATCTCTCTTGATTGGCCTTGAGTTAGATAAAGATTATGGGATTGAGTTTTTAGATATAGTGGGCAACTCTAACCCAATTGTGATGCAAGTCAAAGGAAAATTTGTATGTGAAAATCAAAGGTTAAAAAGTGTAGGGATGCAGTGCGATTGGCCACAAAGAATTTCAGTGCCTTATCTTTACAAGTGATTCCCAGAGCTCAGAATCAACTGGCTAATTCAGTGCCTTATCTTCACCCTTGCAAGGCCATTCTAGAATCAAGAATAGTACAAGTAGTTTTGACACCTTCAATTCCTGCTAACCTTACAGATCAACAGATTTTTGATGACGACGAGCAGATGCTCGAGTTTATGAACTGTTATCACATCCATAGTAGCTGGGCTACCATGATTGTAGATCGGTTTCAAGTGTATTTTTGAGACAGTCCTTTACACATTTGATGAGATCAGTTGATTATGAGTAGTGTTTTGATGATCTCTCTTATGCATTCAGTGGATCCAAAGCTTGTACATTTACAGTCTCATGCCAGGACTAAACCCCATGACACTAGGTCGTTGACTGAGTTAGCCATTCTTCTATCATCCAAAGCAGATTGATGACAGTGCCCATATTATATTTAGATGCAGTGCTTCAATGTGATTCAGGTAGTTCAGATCAGGGACTCAGGTACATGATCCAACAGGTATATGATTGGTGCATTTTGGTTGCTGATGTGCTCTTTCCTTTATCTAGGTAATTTATGACTGGGTATATGATGGTGGTTTACTGGCTATATCTTATGACGATTTCTTGTGTTTAGAGTAGAAGTGGTTAGTTACTATGAGTAGGAGGTTCTTGTGTATACTCGTTAGTCATACCCTTACTTTATGAAGTACAGACTTGTTCATTCCCTTATTTTGGGGCCTTTGCTATCCATGGCATCATCAGTCACTTCTCCGTCCATCTGTTACCTTCCAGTTTGATTTCATCCCAACTTACACCTTAACTAGTAGTCTCGAGGACTTCCCCCACCTAGACCTCTGTGTTGGATAGATTCCTTGTTTACATTGTGTCTCGGCTCTGGAGTATGTGATTTTAGTCACAATGATTGTTCTCCTCTAGTCCTTGAAACCAAGTTTCCTACAAAAAGTGTTGCTAAACACTAGAGCATTGGATCTTAAATGCTATATCTAAAGGAATGCTAAGTCAACAAAAACAGTGTTGCTAAACACTACTGCTTATATCTATATTAAGTTTTAACTAGTTAGTAGCTAAAGGACGAGCACTCATCCTTGTTTGATGTAAGGTCGTTTGTCCCCCTAGGGCAACACGGTGGTCACTCGATCGCACCTATGGACAGTGGCGGGCATGGAGGTCATACCCAGTCATATCTGAAGCCCAGAAGGCTTTCAGGGCACCTGCTTTTGGAGGATGGCTAGTGAAAATCTTTAAAGTGAAATAGATGATAAATCTCAAGTGGGAAAAGCTGACAAATAAATAAATTGCTAAAAGGTTGCTTGTCTAGAGTCTATTAGAAGCATTCTCATCACTCTACCCATTTGTGAGACACTGCCATCCCCGTGTTATTGTCTATCCAGCATATGTGTAGGTGGTCTCTCTGGTTCCTTCATCGGAGAGATTGCAGTGTTGAGGTTGTTGAGTCCTTCCCCTAGCCTAGCCTTTGTTTTTCCACCCTCACCCATGGTTAGAAAATTGTTCAAGTCTGTAAACGAGTATACACTTGAGATTCCTGTTTATAGTAGCTAGTTACTTTGATATAGACTTATCTTATTTATATTATTTACATGCTTACGCCGGTTAAACATCATTCTATGCTTTAGTCTAGCTACTGATATAATTGAAGGAGCAAATCATGACCTTTTGTACTTGCAACAACAGATATTTGTGATCTGGATCATTATTTTGGTCATTCTTGACCTGGTCAACCTAGTTTGACCAAGTCAACCGTAGGGTCCAGGATGAGTTTGGGCTGACAGTGATCGAGATGGTTTATTCATGGCCCGTATGTGTCCATTAGATGGTTCCATGCTTCAGACAACCTTTTCAGATGATGGTTTGATGGATTTTTATGATTACTATTATTTACGGACCATTATTTTTATTATTCTGAGCATGGATGGGCTTACAGAGGTATCTTTTGATGGTCACATGGTGTATGAGTACTCATTCCTAGTGGATTTGAGCATTCTGAGCTCATTGGTGCACTCAGTTATTAGTTTCGGGCATTTACAGATGATGATATGGTCATATGACCAATTTTCTCCAGTTTGCCATGCAGAAATGGCCTGTCCAGCACTTTTATTGAGCATGCACGTTCTCCTAGGGTGCTACATAGGGAGATGGGCGTCTAACCAGTCCTTATTACCATATTATCCCATCCCTAGACATTTTCGTGCAGTCAGATTTGTGTCCGGGACACTTGGAAGTATGCTACAGGCATTTTTGTATTTTCAGAGGTGGTTTTCTAGCAGTAGAATGGCTCATTGAGGAAATCGATTTGGCTTAGTGGGGCAAGGAAATGGCATGAGGTTGGTCTGGGATATTTTGATAATGTTTTCCACACCTTCCAGCATTTGTTCCGGCATCAGTGGGGTCCACACGTCCTAGCATTCATCATTTTGGGCGTTTTTATTGTATTATTGAGGGGCCACGATTTGGTCATTTGGTCACATTACAATATTATCTTCACATATTATTTTATATTGTGCCTTGGGGTCATGCTAGTGAAGGATATTATACACCTCCAAGCCCCACCATGTGCTATTTTCATGTGTCTTAGTCATTTGTCATGTGGTGCGCCCCCCTTGGGCGATTTAGTGAGTGCGCCCCCTCTATTTTTGGGTGATCCATGTATTGTATTTCCGGCTCATCTTAGTCGTTGATTATTATTGCTATATCTTTTGATCTCCACCACTCATTTGGAAAGTGGTTAGGGTTTTGGTCTCTCTCATTCCTATTTAAGGAAAAGACCCCCCTCATTGTAAAGGGACTTTTTGGCTCTCGAGCTCTTGGATAATAAAATATTTTTGCAAAAACTCTTGGAAGCTTTGTCAAATGTGTTGTATGGAGATTGTAAAGTCTTTTTCTTTCTAGCATTCTTGCGGATCTATGCTTTGCTAAACCATTTTGCAGGGGGCCGTACCATTGATGGAGATAGTGATTTGATGGGGGCGCTATTGTGATTGAGCTCCATATCTCTTCCTCAAGTCGTTCTTGGTTCAGGGAGTATCTTTATTGTATCTTAGGATCATCTTGATGCTTGTTGAGTCTTTCTTCATTGATTATCTCTTTCCTTTTTTGCAAATCGATTCTCATTTGTAGATCTCTTTTGCAGGAGGAGGGCGTCTTGGTTTAATGGAGGACATAGCGATTTCATTTGGCAAAGCATGGAAAAAGCTCGTAATTGATCGGAAAGGGAAGATCATCGTCATACAAGGATAGTAACAATTATTTCCAGGTACATTTGCATGTATTTTATTTTTCTGGGGTTTAATCCAATTGTCACTTCAAAACCCTATTCTTTCAAACCCCTGTTTTCTAGATCTATTAGATTGGGTACCTATTTGAGTACGACCAAAAAACCCACTTTGGAATAAATATAAAAACACTAGATCTGAAGTTTCAACTCAAACCGACTCCATTTACCCACGGATCTAGCACTAGTCATCTCTAGGTGGGACGCCCTCCTTGGGTCTTTGGTCAATCCTTCAGATCTATCAGTTGGGTATGCTTGAAACCATCCAAAATTCACAGATCTAGTCTTTAGATACCCTGATCTACTATTTTGGGTCCATTTTGGCCCTATCTGCATAAACCCTAGGTAGATCCAATTTGGGTATTCATCATATGAACTAGATCTATCTAGATCTACTAGCCTAACCTCATTGTGGTACATTTCTTCTATGGTTGAGAATCTCTATCTTGCTTAAGCCTCCTCAATCGGTTCCTAACTCTTATAAGCCACTACATTTCCCTAGATCTAGATTTCTCCACCAAGATCTACTCTTATACTTCATTCTTTACCTTTAGAGTACCTTGTGTTGGTTCCCTAGCCCTCATAGGCTAGTAAGGGTCTCCCCCTTGATCTTGCGTTAGCCTGATCTAAAGCGACAAGAGCCCTTCCGGTGTGACAACTACCCCTTTACAGTAGTGGACGAGGCCCTTGCAGTGTCACTTGGTTAACTACCCTACCTCTACCGTCCCGGATAGGATACCTTTGGTGGCAGCTACAATTTGAGTGATACATGAACAACATAGAAAAATTATTTCAACCTCGTCATGCATGAGTCCTTGATAGTTTTGAAGGTTGTTTGGGCAAACGGACTTTGGAAAACAAGTATCTCATCGAGGAAGTTTCCACTTGAGCCTGTCTCAAGTATGGATAGAAAAAACTTGTGAAGGTGATCCTTCCTTGTGGCCAAAGCTTGAAGGCTTGCAGGATCCCCATATTGTCCATCAGATAGTACCATCTATTCAACTCATCATTGATGTGGTTTTGTCTTGGATTGTTGCCAACGACAAAGGAAGAAATCTTGGCATGGATAATAATCTCACATGGCTAAATTGATGGTATGATTTCATTTGACCCATCTTTGTGATCATAATTAGGGTAGGTAGGTATAGTTTCACTTGAGTTCAACATTTACTGTTATCTATGCATTGCACCTGTCGTTATTTTATTTTTGTTTTTTATTTCATTTAACAAGGCAGGATGGAAGTGTCTGCCTTTGATGCATTTAATGTCTTTGCTGTTAGATGTGTGTAGGTCTATAGGTACCAAGGAGATTCTAAGGGGTTCTCATACACTCCCAGGAAGAGCGCATGTCCCGTAGTTGGAGCCAATTGTTACACCTCAAAGTGTCTGAAGTGTTCCTTCCAGATGTACCAAAGTGAGGGGTTTCTTTTTCTTTTGTAAAGGCCAAGTTTTTGGGGCTATATTATGTAGAGTGTTGATTTTGGGGATAAATATCCCTGATTAGGTCATGGCAGGTGCCCTTGGTTTCCAACTCAAGGAGGTGCTGGCCTTGTGGCTCTGCTGACTACCCTTTGGGTGGCAATTTGGTGCCCTTGAGTCAAATCATTGGGACACATGACCGCACACATATTTTGCTTTGTAGAGGTGATTGCACGTGTAAGGGTTGTCATACCTGCTTTAACACCTCATTTTGCCGACTTGGACCTATTGTTTTGATGCAAAACCCCCCCTCTTGGTCTCCCGACCCATGACGCCATTCCTTAAAGAAGAATCCTACATTGTTAAAAAGGAGGGCGTCGAGGGACACACATCTGTTGGGGTTAGTTGGGGCATTATGCTCTCCTTTTGGCTCACCTTGCACTTGGTGGGGCCTACTTGCAGATTTTTATTCTTATTTTATGTCATTGTATGGTTTAGTCCCCAGTTTGTGGGTGCACTAACCTTAAATTTTCTAATTTGTTGTTAACTTTGTAGGCTCAAATTTGTAAAAGGTTGAGGGTTGTCTCACATAAATAAGACAACGTCACCTCATTTGTAAATCATGGACAAGGGTTAAAATTTTGTATTCTTTTCTTTTTCTCTTGGTATGTTGGAGCATTTGAAGCTATGCTGTCCTCTCTCTTGGATGTCTTTTTTGCTTGGAGGATGAATGGATGATGTTCTAGGGTTTGATTTTGCACATGCTAAGTTGATGCTAGACTAGTTTTAATAATTCATGCACAAGGGTGATCTAAGATGCACTATCTTGCTCATTCTTGGTTAATGTTGGTAAGTTTATCTCCTAACCCTAGTTTAATGTTGCTCTTGAAGTGCTTTGGACTGAGTTAGGGTTTGTTTGCAAGCATTTTATCAACTTGCTTGAGGAGACCTTCCTATCAAGGAGCTATCCACTGTTTTGTTGGGCCTTGGACTTTTCTATTTTCCCTAATCGGGGTTTCACTGCCTAACCCTTGAGGTTGCTAGCTTAGCGCCAGTTGCAAGTATTGAATAACATTTTAAGAGGAGGGATGTTAGCCTTGATCTCTCATAGCCCTAGGGTTTGAGACAAGAATCTAATACCCTATCTATCAATCCTCTTTTTTATCAATTTGTACATGTTTTATTTTATGCATAAAAATATTTTACTATTGGAAAAACCCCTAGAAATCTAAATAAATTCAAAAATCCCAAAATAGCTATGATTTGGTATTTTTGGTCCACCCTAAAATTTCGCCCTAGGGTTTTATTCACAATCCCTAGAGGTCATCCTCTTTTGAGGAAGTGCATTGGGATACGTGAAACGCTTGTAATTGGTGAATTAGAGGGTGTGTGGTATTTGTTGCTTCTTCTACAACTTTGCCCTAGTCCAATTGTCCTCTTTTCCTTGAGGGCACACTTTTCTGAGTAGTTGCCTTGGGAGTGTGACATTGCCTTGGGAGATGTGAAATTGCATTGATAGGCGTGATATTATTTGGAATTTGTGATAAAGTGAATAACTCCATTATTGCATGATTATTGTGTCTTGTTTAATATTGTTTGTCTCCGATGAGTCACTGATCATAGCTATTAAGATTTTGTGGAAGGTATTTGTGGTTTGTTGGTGGTTGCAGGTATCTTTCATTGATTAGGGTCTCCCATGGGTTTGGAGTTACCTGAAGTGTTGAGAGGTTAGACTGTGGTGACATTGGGTTTAACTCTCTCTCAAGTTTACCGACACTATCCCTGTTCCACACAACCTAGTTGTGTTATAACAAAAGGATTTAAAGGGGGCAGAAGGTTGTAATAAATCTGCTGCTCTAAATATTGTCTTTATCTGATTTGTGAAGGGGATTGAATCCTTAAGGTTGTGAATCTTATCCTCTTGAAGTGCATTATTTCTGTGTTTTCTTTCTTGAGTTGCCTAGTGATTTCGGTTGGACAGAGGTGAAATATATGCTTATGTCATTAATATTTCAGATTCAGCCATAAGGCTGACAGTTCATAGGAAATAGATCTGGGAAACCTCAAGTATTGAGGTGAAATTTTTGAATTTGTCTTGAGTGTAGATATTTGAAATTTTCATAGATCGCCATCTGTCCATGCCAGTGGATCATCATCCATGAATTCAAGGCATAACAAAATAGCTTATTTCCTAACCAAAGTTGTAGGTATGGCGTGGATGCAAAAGTGTTCCAGTTTCTATGCATGTGGCATGCCATTCAATGTTCTTGATTCACCTTGTTGGAATTATATGGTTTATTCCATCAACAATGCTCCTAAAGCATATAGGGGCCCTAGTTGTGACAAAGCTAGAACCATGAGACTTGACAATGACACAACCAAAATCCATAACACTTTGGGACAATTTACAAATTATTGGATCAAATATGGGGTGTCCATTGTATCTGATGGTTGGACATATTAAAGTTAGGCCATTGGTAAATGTTCTTGGTGTGTTTGCTAGTGGTTTAATCTTGCTTTTAGCCCATGACTAATCATATCATTGTAAGGCTGATATTAATATCACAGAGCCCTTAATTAAAACCATTCGAGAGATTTGGCTGTACAATGTCATTCAAGTCAGTACTGACAATGAGGCTAATTGTAAGGCAACATGATCAATCATTGAGGATATTTATCCTAACATATTTTGGTCGGGGTGTACAGTGCACACATCGACTTCTTGATGCATGTGATTATTAAGTCGAGGGAGCGTGATTATAAATGGATTACTGTGTTGTACAAGAAAGGGAAGAGTATGATATAATTTATCAACAATCGTAGTCCTGCCTACTACATTTTCTTTAATTAGTCTCAAGTTGGAGTGACTTAATATTGCAAAAACCAGATTTGCTAGCCTCACCTTTAGGTACCTTTTGGAGTTAAGAGGGGGGCATTGGATTGTATGGTCTCAAGTGATTCATGGCATGTTTTAAAAGACACGTTGCATCCACATCTAATAGAGAGGAATTTTAGGAGTAGGACTTTGTTCTTGAGGGTTAGTTTTGGGCATAGGATAGGTATGCTTTTTAGTTCACCAAACCCATTCATAATATGATTTGGTTTGCAGATACACAACAGTGAGTGATTAGGGAGGTGTAAATATGTGTGTGTACATATATATGTCTCTATATGCGTGTTTCGATAAATCTAGCAATGCCACTTCTATTTGAACTGTTATGCTTCTTTATTATTTAAAGCTTTTCTATTGAAGTAGCGAAGAAAAAATTGCCTTTATGCAGGCCTGAATATAAATCAAGAGTCCTAGAGCTTAATGCAAGTGATGATCGTGGTATAAATGTTGTACGGACAAAGATAAAGGATTTTGCAGCAGTTGCAGTAGGTTCTGGAAATACAAACAGGTGGAATTCCCTTGAACCTCGTTGTAGTACTTTTATTGCATAGTGTTCATTTATCTCTTTCTATATAGTTCCAAGGGGTATGTACGATATTTCAATTTTATAATTACATCAGTTTTGTTTATCTCTTGTTGTGTTGTTTGTAGTGGTTATCTTTGTCCGCCTTTCAAAATTATCATCTTAGATGAGGCTGATTCTATGACAGAAGATGCCCAGGTACACAATTTTGTCGTTGTTTATCATGTGAATAACATTCAATACTTGCATTTCTTATCACCCTTTATTAGGCCACATATATTTTGCATAAAATGTTTCCACCACTGATATAATTTTTATTTATCAATTGATAGAATGCCTTGCGTCGTACAATGGAGACATATTCCAAAGTAACAAGGTTTTGTTTTATTTGCAACTATGTTAGCAGGTTGTCTTCTTTTCTTTTTCCTATCTTGTTGCCTATGTGGTGTTAGGAAAATGTTAAATCCTCAAAATAAGAAATATATTCATGCTAGTAAACATGCAATTTTCTTGTGGCTATGGTACTTACCTTTTCTGCCAGGAATCAAGGTGTTAATTTTGTAAAATGGGATACAAAAGGGTCCTGAGTACAATCTTCAAATTGCAAGTTTTAAACTGATTTTTGATGTGGTGAATTCTATAGGATAATTGAGCCGCTTGCATCTAGATGTGCAAAGTTTCGGTTCAAACCGCTTGTTGAAGACATTATGACTGGTCGGATACTATATATTTGTAAAGAGGAGGGAGTTCATCTTGATTCAGATGTATGCCTTTTAATACATTCAAAATAACATTAAGAAAGTTCAATTCAAAAGAAGTATTCTTTAGTTGTCTCTTCTTTTGAAAGACATTTTCAACATATTTTTTTGTTTTGTAGGCCTTGACAATGTTGAGTTCTATTTCTGAAGGCGATCTTCGACGAGCTATCACATATTTGCAAGTATGATTTTAGTTCATTTGAAGTCCTGTAATAATGTGTATGCATAATGTTTGGCATTCTTACTCCGAAGATTGATTTTATCATTGATTTCAAAATAATTTGTCTAGTTGTGTTTTCTATACTAATATTACCAAAATTCTTGAAGTTGACATGAAATTTCTAGATATGTTTATATGTTGTTCGTTTGTTGATTACTCCCCTAACTATTGTTATCGATATATTGTATCTTGTACAAAATTCTAGTGCATATATTTAAATGTTATAAATTGATTTCTAATTTTCTGTTGTTAAATATGGCTGTCATTTCTAGAAATTAGATGCAAAATTTTTGTATGCTGTACAAGTTGGCATTTAAAATGTGGAGCAGGGACTAGTAGTAAGTTTCTTAAGCATATAACTAGAAGATGGTTTCCATGTTGTGCCCCTTGCATTAGGTTACTGACAATACTCTCATAACAAGGTTTTTGTAAATCAATAGAAAGATGTTTTTGATCGCATAGTCTAAAAATTCGATGATTTGGGTCGGAATAGGTGGATTTTTTCGGCACAATTTTGAAAAAATCCGGTTGGAATTTTTCAAAATCTAGGTTACAGCTGTCAAGTTCTGGAATTTTGGGTGCCCCAGGGGTTTCTGAGGGTGCTGAATCCATTTTTATCATCAAAATCACAATTAAAACACAGTAGAATTCTGATTTTGCAAAATACAAAACGCCAGATTTAGGGAAAAAAGTGATAGTCCATCCCAAATCGTCAGATTTTTAGACGACTCCGTTTTTGATACCATGTTGTTTAAGTTCTGGATCTGTCAGTATGTTTTGTTTCAAGTTCTAAATATTTTATCATATTGACCTTCCATTGCCATTAGTAATGATTCTATACTAACATCATTGACATTTCTATTGTCATTCCTTGTGCTTCCTCTTTGGTTTGGATTGTTTTCTATGCGATGGCTATAATTAATAGATTTTACCAGTGTGTACTGTGTCATATCCATATGATGAGATTTTCTTTTAGATTAATACTTTCTCTTGCCATGTGCACACATTGGGTTTGGGTGTTGTTAATAATTGCATGTGTATAACAGTTGTTAAATAGAGTTGGTTTGTGAGATATTAGACACACCAAAAGCTTTTCCAATCTTGATGCTGGCTTTGGGATGCAAGTCTCCAAGTTGATGTGACAGCATCTTCCCTTTCTCCAGTACATCGTTGATGTTTCTGGCATCATGTCTTGTGGGCCCTCTTTGGCTTTTGGTTGTTATGCATGTGATATCCATCCTTTAAAGTTTAGTCATCATGCCTTGTCGTTCCTCTTTTGCATGTGATTGTTATGTATATGATGGCTGTAATTACTGGCTTTTATTCCAGTGGCATATCCCTATGACATGATTAGATACGTACTCTTTCAATTATAGCATTTCTATTTCCTTAAGATTCTCAAATTCTTATTTGCAGAAAAGTTTGCTGGTTTACAGTCAACGGTATGATACCTGTTTAATCAATTTGCAGTATTCTTATAACATCTTGTAAAAGCTAAGTAGAAGCTTTTTAGAGTTTTATTTTATTTTATTTTATATTTTGGGATGATTGCATGTGTAATGTCCCCATTCCAATAAATCTTCATGGAGGAAAAATTCCACTAACCTACTAGTTCTGTAGGTTGGAGTGGCATTAAAACTTAGAATATGGGAGCTACAAGATCCCAAATTGGCCTTAGACTTACAAATTCACATTAATTGGGTCAAATAAATAAAATAAAAGAAAAATAAGGTGGCATTTGGTCATGAGGGCGCATAAGCGGGTGTGGGGCCCACATGTGGCAAGATTCCCCACTACACTTGGCATCATTCTCTCACCAATTCGAGTCCAAGGTGGAGGGTAAAGTACTTGGGGGAGATGAAGAGGCAATATTCATGGCAAGAATCTAGGAAGGTCGAATTGGAGTGGAAGAGTAACTCCCAAGGAAGAGGAAGAGACATTGTGACACTTGTAGCTAGATTCCATGCCATCTATGACAATAATGATGAAGGAATCTATGACAAATATGACAAATTCAGACCTGATTGCAGACCTATGACACATCTAACATATCAAGGCTAAAAATAGTCACCAAGAAGGTGCATAGAGGGAGTTATGGTCAGCCAAGATTCCCAATTCGAATTGGGGAAAGAGGAATGCAAGGAAGAAGTGGACAAGTGTCTCATGAGAGATTCTATCACTAATTCGAGTTGAGTGAAGTCTCTTAGAGGGAATTCGAGCTCATGAGTTCACTTGAGGTTAATAAAAGAGGAGGATGACAAAGGAGAGCAACTTTTGGATCATTTTCATTTGCACTCTTGGAGAGCTTAGCTTGTCCTTGCACGGTGGATATTCATCCTCCTCGCTATTGAACCAATTTCGAAGGTGAAAGATCCCTGTCCAAGTTGGTTGGAGGAGAGGCCATTCAGACCTCTTAATCAGAGCTTAATAAAGGTGTTTTGATGCAGGTTCGAGTCCCCTTTCAGTTCGAGTTCATCTACTATCTCCTTCTCCACTATCTCTTCTCTCAATCTTCTTTCAATGTCCATGTTCTACTGTTGATGGTGCACTCATAGTTGAGTAGATTTTGTGGAGGATGATTTATTGACTCCATGGTTATGTTATCTGATGTATATCACTGTAATGAGCTGCACACTGGAGCCACAGTTCAAAATTCCATACCTTTCATGTCATCTTTCCAAACTTTTGATTCGAGCTAGTTTCCCCTCTATCTTCACATGGAGTTTTTGGGAGTAATTTTGTAGATGTTTTACATCAGACTTTCTCTAAGTTTTGGATGATGTTTCGAGCTGCTTATGATGTAATATTGATGACCAAAATACTATGTGCAGACCCTTTGAGTTTTGATTAAAGGTTGTGCACCAAATCTCATGTCCAATGTTAACAATTTTCTCACAATTTCTATGTCACAACATTCGGTTTTATGGGAGTTATAATAGACCCTAAAACCTGAAGTAATGCTGCATTCTGGTTGCCCTTGAGGTCCTCTATCAAAGCCAAGTCTCTATTCAGAAAATAGGGAAGGTCGTACAATGTTTGGGAAGTAACAAAGTTCATAGACTAATGGGGTTTTTAACGATTGAATTCACTAGTACTTTTCCCCTTCTTTCCTCCTTGAGAATTGCAAACCCTGAATGTTTCTAATGAATGTCTAAGTGTCTAAGAGCTGCATTAGGATGTCTTAAGACCTCTCAAGCCCCTCCATATAGAATTCGAAATCATATGGGTGCTTCTGGAGCAATTTGGGTTCACTAGTGCAAGGTTCGAAAATTGTCCAAAATTGAGTAATTTTTCAAATTAGGGATATTACAGTGGTATTAAAGCATGGTCCTTACACCTGTGCATTGAGTCATCCATTGAAGAAAAAAATTGCAGGCATATCTTATTCAGATTTAGAGTATGAGGAGGAGTATTCTTTCTATGCCTCAGAGGAAAATGACTTCTATGAGTAGTACGATGATGACTATGATGAGCAATATGAAGAGTACTGTAGACAGCATGAGGAAGAAAATGTCCAGGAGGTACCTTCTACAAGTACCTCCCATCAAATCACATTTGGAGAAGAAATGATGGTTATTCTTATGGCCATGTGAATGGAGAAGATGCATGTTCCACAATCAAAGATTAGCCTTTGGAGGAGCATGAAAGGAGGACAAATCAGCCTACTTGTGAAAAGAGCAGTGAAATATCTGAAGCTTCATGGAATGCATGTGTTTCCTACTTGAAAATAATTTTTGGATCTTCTTCAAAAAGAGGCTTCAAAGATCTTGATCCTAAGGAAACCAAGGGGCAAGATGCATCAGCTTGCTTGAAGGAGCACAAACAAAGTACCAATCAAAGTAAAGGAGAAGAAAGGAGGACCAAATGTGAAGCTTCATTAGAAGTTGAAGAGGATCATCCAAAGACATCTACTAATGGATGTCCATCCCTCTTTATTGATGACATAGAGATCAACCTTGATGAGGTTGCTGCAAGTCCCAACTCCATTGAGCACGAAGAAGAAGACCTTGTAGTAGCAAAATATGAACCAAGATCAACTTCTCAGTCACCACTTGAGATTCCATGTGAAGCTGATCCCAAGAAAAAAGAAGAGGAGGAGGTTCTCTCTCATGAGCCATCCTTCATTGGAGGGTCTTTGAAGATGAGTGAAAGGAAGATCTATGAGGCCCTTAGCATACTCCATGTCACTCAAGCATTGGTGTCAAATTCTTATTGGAGAGTTTCTTCATTGCAGGAGCCATCCTTCCTTGAAGACATGGAGAAGATTCAAAGAGCAATGTGCAACATTGAAGGTAATTTCATGTCTTTGCTTTTTGATAGAAACAATTTGGTTGAGCTTAATGAATGGTTACATGAAGCATACTTCAAGAATAATGAGAATATTCATAAGCTCAAAATTCAAAATTAGCAACTTATTGAGAGGTTGCAAGATACTTGTTCTTCCTCCTATGTTTCAGATTGTCATATGGTAGATTCCTTGGAGGATTCTCATGACATGATGGATCATGAGAAACATAGCAACTTGCATGTGCTTGATGTGTTTGAAGATGAGCTTGATGAGAGCCAAACACTTGTTGTGGTGGAAGAGGAACTTGAGTTGCCTCTTGATAATGGTTACACACTTTTTGGACAAGTGCATGGTTCCACTACCTTGGATCCAACCTATGAGGAAAGTTTCACACTTTTGAAGGAGGTGCATGATCCTACCCCTATGGAGCCTTCACATGATGAAACTTCTGCACTTTCTAATCATTTGGGTGAGTTGGTTCTGTTATCACACAACTTGTAGTTGCCCCTAAAGATGATCTTATATAGGACGGTAGAGGAGATAGGCAACTAAAGAGGTGACCTAAGAGGGCCTCGATCCCCAAATGGATTGGTTGTCACGCCAATCGAGGCACTCTTCACTTTATGCTATCCAAGCCTTAGATATCAATGGGGCATACCTAGATCTACTCTCGACATGAGAGATCAAACCATTACACCAGATCAAACCAACAAGCTAGAGTATGTAAGGTGTAAGGTATGATAAACCCTAGATCTATGGATGAAGTCACAAGGTGAGTTAAGTTTGGATCAAGAGGCTTAAAGTATGTAAATGTTGACCCAATATGAAAGTATAAGTGACTTATGAATATAACAACTAGATCCAGGATCAAGACACTAGCAAATGAGAAAGATTTCTTCCACCTTGGGAAGCGTGTATAAGGTGGAAGGGTTTAGATCACAATGAGGCTTTCTAGTGTCTTAGGATGAGACTTGATGTAGGATTTGACAGTATTTGAGCTCACAAGCCAAGCAGAAACACAAACAACCCAAAAAAAGAGGCAAAATCAAGGAGGGCGCAATAATGAGTGACCAGTGCCTAGGGATTAGGGGCAGATGGAGTCTCCTAAGGGTGACGCCCTTGAGGACCCACTTTGGGCTAGGCCTAAAGTGTAAAACCCTTGATAAATCTTTTGCCAATATTCCAAGTTAAATGGGTTATAGAATTTTTATAAAAAATAACAGTTAGGGTTTCAATAGTTTTTATCAATGGCCAATGGTTTAGAACTTCAAACAAAATCATTAAGTGTAGATCTTACCCGGAAAATCTTGCAGATGCCTTGAGAGTGATGATTTATCCCTTCTCAATCAATTTGAGGTGATTTGGCCGAGTATCCAAGTGAAAACGATTTGCCCAAGGAAGCAAGTGCGCCCCTCTTTCCTGCACAAGCAAACTACTGAAGTTAGATTTGATGCATCAGAAAAAATTGATTGTAAAAGCTTAAGACATATCAAAAGGAAATCAAAGATCAAAGATACTATTGAAAACCCCCTGATATTAGCTGGCTTCAAACGAACGAGTTGAGAGAGACCAAAACCCTAACCACCTTTTGAATGAGTGGTTGAGATTAAAAGATACATCAATGATAATCAACGGCTAAGATGAGCTAGAATACAATACACATGGATCACTCAAAAATAGAGGGGGCGCACTCACTAAGACGACCTAGGGGGACACACCACATGACAGTATGACTAAGACACATGAAAATATCACATGGTGGGGCTAGTAGGTTATCATATCCTTCACTAGCATGACCCCATGGCACAATATCAATAGTATGTCAAGATAACATCATAATATGACCAAATGACCAAATCGTGGCCCCTCCATAACACAATAAAAATGTCCAAAATAATAACCCGGAGTCTATGTGGACCCCACTGAATGCTGTAAGCCGTGCTAGAAGGTGTGGGATGCATCATAAAAATTCTCTGAACAAATCTTATTCCAACTCCTTGCCTCATTTGCCCAAATCGATTTCGTCAGTGATCATTTCTTCCATTTTTATTCCTAGAAAATCACTTGTAAAATAACAAAATGCTTGTATCTCTCTCCCTGGTGTCCTAGGCACAAATCTGACTGCACCAAAATGTCTAGGTGTATGGTAAGATGGTAATAACGAATGGCTGGACCCCATACTCCCTCTATAGCGCCCTAGGTGAACCAAAACAATCTCTAAGTGTGCTGACAGGCCATTTTATATGGAAAATATGCAATAAAGTGATAAACTGACCATAATCTCATTTGAAAGTGCCTGCAACTGATATTTGAGTGTACCAATGGACTCAGAAGGGCCAAATCTAGTAGAGATGAGTACTCATACACCATATGACCATCTGGATAATCATCTGTAAGCTCAACCATGCCCGAACAAATAAAAATAATGGCTTGTAAATAATAATAATGATAAAAATCCATCAAACCATCATGTGAAACCTGTATCAGATGCATTGAACCATCAAGTGGACACCCTAGGACCACAAATAATCCATCTCGAACATCATTGGTCCAACTCATCCCAGATCCTGCGGTTGACTTGGTCAAAACAAAATAATGACCCGGACTCAAACTGACAGATGCTGCAAGTGCAAATAGATAAGATATGCTCCTTCAAATATTTCAATAGCAAAACTAAAGCATGAAGTGGCATTATACTGGCGATTAAGCAAATAAAACATCAAATATAAGTCTAGATTAAAGCAATCAATAACTAAGAAAAAGACCCTCAAGTGTATACTCATTTTATGGATGTGACCATTTTGCTAGAAATGGGTGAAGGTGAAAAGACAAGGCTAGGACAAGGGGATGACTTTACAACTTCAACACTGTGACAGTTTGGATAAAGGGAAAGGGAAAAGCACGTAAGCATACGTTGGATAGAAAACAGACAAGGAATGGCGGTGTCTCACAAATGGAATAAGTTGTTTAGAGGAGTGCCCATTCAACTTTAACAAATGTCTACAACTCACATCCAAGCTTGAAACCAGCTTTGTGAGGATCTTTTCTAGAACCACTGTGACTAGGTGCTCAATTAACGGTAACTCGAGGTTCTAGGGGACACTTAGAATTAGCTGTCCCTTACTCCATTTCACATCCCAACCCGTAGGCTCCGTGAGGAATTAATCTTTACATTTAAATGATGGCCAACAATCTTTAGATTTAGCATACATTTAACCACTGCTCTTTAGGCCTTATGATGCTTAGGATTTTGCATGTGCTTAGAAGCACAACTAATTGTAGCTTTCATCTAGGGTGCTTTACATTTCATTTCATATCCCTCTTCATTGTGCTTAAAAGCACAGTTTTAGTATATATTTATTATGGGCTTGCATTTGAGTAAATACAACAATGAATCACATAATGCATGTAATGATGGTAGAACAATTTGCTTCAAGTCTTAGCTGACACAACTCAGGCAACTAGGGGGAATCATCCACAATCAGGACCAAACATCGGGGGCAACCGACCAGAGATGTCAAGGCTTCAGAAACCAACTCACTTAAGCTCAGGAACCAACACCAGCGGGTTCTCCTGGCCCATAAGGATCAAGGCTTCGGCAAGTTCTGTTGCACAACTTAGAACGGAGACACATAATAACAGGGAGTCTATCAAACATAGAGGCATAAGTGGGGAAGTCCTCAATATCACAGGCTGAAGTGTAAGTCAGGTCACAACCAAGAACGGGTGATAACGGATGGACGAGGAAAGTGACAAGTGATGCCATAACTAACAAGCCATAACTGGTGGGAATGACCAAGTCCATACTACTAAGAGGGTAAGATCAATGAGTATACACCAGCATAGATCCATCTTAAACCCGAATCTATCAAGCACCGAGAGGGATCTAATTTCTTGAGGTGTAGTTTTTTTTTTAACTCAAGAAATTTGATTCCTCTTGGGCCTGATAGATCCTTATGAGCAACATGGATTTTTTAATTACTTTTCATAATTTTTTTATTTTATGAGCCGACATTAATTTCTTAATTATGGTAACGTTATGTTACGTTACAACATCTACCCCATACTGGGCTGTAGAGCACCTCGCTTCTCTTGGTGCAACAAGAAATTCTAATTCCAAATAATTAAATCACTTATACTCTAAACAATCAACCAATAAACACATAATATATCGCCAGATCATGACCACTAAATACTAAGTTAAGCTATCGAGATAAGTAAAAGAGCACACTAAAGACATCCAATGCACAACCATATACCTGCTGGGTCATATACCTGTATCCATCACCTGAACCATCAACTATCACTGGAACACTGCTACTGCTGCTGCATAACTCTGGGCACTATCACATCACTTCTCTGGATGGAAGACAATGGCCACCTCAGTCATCAAATCTAGGGTCATGAGGCTCAACCATGGCATAAGGCTGAAAATATCTGCTCTGGGTCTGCTGAAAATATGAGTGATCATAGAATAGCTGCTCATCATCTGTCGATCTCATGCATCTCATAGTAAAGAATTGGTTCAAAAAAGTATTGGAATCTGGTCTGAAGACATGGTAGCCCCGACTACTATGAATGTGATAACATCTGGCTCCAGTTGGGACAAGTGCTTTGCTGAATAGAGCGCTTGAGAACCTCAGAATCTCTGGTCTTCATCACTCTTCTACTCGTATCCTCGCACATGCACTCTAGCTCTGCATCATCTTCAAAATGTGTACCTATCACCTGCAAGATGCAAAGCGCTATACCAAACTCACAGACCGATCGTCAGTAGCCCGCACAAATATAAAAACAACAGTACTGAAAAATAAAATGCTGAAAGTAAAGAAGCTAATCTATTAACATAAATTAATAGTTTTATTGTTTTGTAGGAAGAGATAAAAGAAAGACACTCAAGAAGAATTGCGAGACTCAATGGCGAGTTTAAGAAAAAGGTGCCAGATTCGGTGGCAAAAAGACTAAACTACTGCTCAAGTGAGCTTATTTAGTTCCTACCTACCCTAAGCTAGCCAATCAGATAAGCGCTAAGTAAAATCATAAATCCAATGCAACCACTTGTTGAAAGGATCGAATTGGTCTTTCTTTACAGTTAATGATAAAACAAGTTAGAGATGGTTTGGAAATAACATGAATGAAACTTGAAGCCATTCTAATTTGCTGCTTACAAATCAAAGAAAGAAATAGATAATGGGAAATGAAATCATGCAAGGGCTGAGAATGACTTTTGCAAACTTCATCCATCAATATACTGATAGGATCATAAAAATAATGCAAGTTCAATATTGATGGAAGAACAATATATGACATATGATTCAACCGCTCTAAACCATTTTCTCTTTCAATTTCATCATCTACCCGACTGAGACAATCAATTCTGCTTACTCTAGGAATAATGGACAAACCAGGTGAGGATAACTTGTAATGAAATGAAATTAAGATTGAAATTAACCCCTCTTGTTGATAAAAAATGTAGAAAAGATGAAACTGATCTTTATATACCTTCTTCAGACTCCCATAAAAAAGATTGATAAACTGAACAAAGTGATTCATCAAAGAAGATTGAAGAGGGAAATGAAGCGCTTTTTCTCCAATTATGTGATAATGATCAAAATCTTGACTGGAAATCTTGAAAGTAAAAGCTTGAATAGAGAACAAACCCATACAAGAAGACTTGAAAAGCTGGGAGGGGAGGGTGGATTGAAAACATATCTTTTCTCCCAAATGGCTTGGAATAATTGATCTTGGAATTTGACAAAAGGGAAAGTCTTTAGAAACAATGCTTTTGATTTCAAAAATGATTTTAAGGCTTAGATCAAGGTCAATATTCACTCTATGAGGATGAGACTCACTGCAACTATCCAACTCCAAGAATTGAATCAAGTTTTCTTGATCAAGGATTGACTGGGAACAAATATCAAGACTAGAGGAGTTAAGTGAAGGATTGATTGTGAACTGGATGCATAATCAGTTAGGCATTGATTTGGGGATTCTATTAAGGAAAGCTCTTCATCAATTTGATTCACTAACCCATCCTCATCATGAGTTTGCTCTTCAATTGATGTATCAATAAACTCATTAACAACACTTGATCATTTTCATAAATTTGATCTCTAAATACGCAATGATCAGAAATATTGTTAATTACACAAGGGTTGTGAAGAAGAGTCTTAAAAGGATTTTCAAAAGATTTACTGATGGAGGATTCAACCACGGATGCTTCTCGATTAAAATTATTGACATCCCCCTCTTCATCCGTGCCTTCTTCAGGTAATGATGACAAGAGTTTCATAAGTTGCCCTCTTATGTCAATATTGAGGCAACAGTCCCGAGGGGTTGAAATTTGCTCGCTATCACACATTTCTCTCTCATGAGACTCTGTTGGCTCAGGAGAAAAGGAGTCAATTGATAAGGACAATCGTCAGTTAATTCATTATCAGTATCCTGATCATCTTCATCAAGTTGATTTTCATTAAGACAATCATCATCTGACTGCTCTTCCCTAGATTCATCAGTGTTTTCTCCCCACTCACTTATTAACAAATCCATGAACATGCCATACCCAGTGATGGATCCTGGGGCCAACTGATCAAACCATAATTGAGCATCCTTGTCTAGGGACGCACCGAGGGTTCGCATATAAACATCCTCACCATCGGCACCTAGAGATTCCATATAGTCCCAGAGGGCATCCGAATTACTTTCAATAGATATATCATTACTTCCATCAAAATGAGGCAACCTTCTGATGTATCCATTTGGCATAGGATGAGCTGCCTCGTATATTTCTGAAAAGTCAAAAGGAGATGGCTTAGCTTGCGTTCTAAACTTTTAACTACTCTGGATTTTGCTAGGGACTTGATTTAGATGTACAACTGGGGTATGCGTTTGATATTTTCTAATTGATTCACTCAGGGTATTGTTATCACACCATAGTAGCAGGGCTACTATTCTTGCTTAGCAGATATCTGCACTTTTCAGAGCTTGGATTATTTAGAGCTTGGCTATGATGAGTTTATATTTTGAGATCACTCATGATCAGAGCAGTGTACTTTATTAGACTTATGTTAGACCTTGTGCCAAGGCTGAGCCTTGGGAGCTCAGATTTGATGACCGATGTGACCCTTTATTCCATACAGTTTTAGTTCAGTGCCCATTATGTTATTGCAACAGTGTTTCAGATGATTTTTGATGATTATGATGTGATATAACCTATGGACTCCTGATTATTGGCTATGGATTATTATCTTGTTGTTTTAGTCATCCTCACAGCATTAGCTTGGTATATGATTCATGATGTGGCAAACTTTTAAAATGAAAATGAACTATCTTGATAATGTTATAAATTATAAAATGGACATATTACTTGCACACTTAGGTTTTCTGACAAAACTCACTGGTTGTATTACCCTCCTATGAGCATAGATATGGTCTTCCTTGACATTCTTGTCTGCTAGCCTAGGCAACACATTCATTTGACTCCATCCATCCATGACCTTCCCGATTTGGTTTTCACCTTTGACTTGTCTTTCTTGACTCTTTGATACTGAGGACTTCCCTATTACTACCTTTGTGTTGGATCGCATCCATGTTTGTTTAGTGTCTCGGCTCTGAGTTGGTGATAGAACTTGCCTTTGGTGAGTTGGATTGTAGGCCTAAATCATTCTGGTCCGTTGTCCCAATGTTTGGCATTGGTCGAAGTCCCCTTAGTCACTTGAGATGTTGTTGGCTAAAACTGAAAGCTCATGTACTACCTATTGGAAATCTTTATAAATTCGCCCATGGAAACTGTAAACTCTAGAATGTGTTTCTTAACACAAGTGAGTAAAGGGCAAGAGCAATGAAATGCTAAAAATACTCCTTGAAGAGTATAAGAAAGGTCCAAAAAGCAAAAGTTACTCAAAAGTTATATCTATTATTGTTGACCTTGTATATGTATAAACATGCCCTGGATGCAAGCTGCAACTAGTTGTGTTTCTTAGCACATCTGAAATCCGAAGGGTTATGTAGGCCAAAAAGGCCATGAAATGAAATTGAATGATCCTAATGAACTTGGATCAACTTGATGTAGACATGATGCCTAAGTTGAATAAGCACTCTCTAAACAACTTACCCATTTGTGAGGCACAACCCTTCCCCGTGTTATTTGTCCGACACAGAGTGTAGCTCCCCCCTCTCCCAGTCCAAAGTGTCATCTAGTTGAGCTTAGGCAAGTCATCCCCTTTGCCCAACCTTGATTCTTAGCCTTCATCCTAAGCTACCAGTTAGACCATGTCCAATGGTGAGTCTGTCATTTAAGCTATTGTGCAAGTAAATATAAATAACAATGGAATATGTAAACATGATAAATGCCACTGAATGATGTTTATGCTTTAAGTTAAGCTGTGAGTATGATTAGAGGAACATGTCTTAGTCTATTGATATGATTTGTCCTTGGTTGTATATTGACCTAGTCAAACCTAGTTTGACTATGGTCAGCCTTGGGATCTGTGATGATGTGGGCCATGTATGCTTATTGATGATGATTTATGGTCCCACATACTCTTGTTATTGATACTATATGCTGGACATATGATTCAGATGGTGATTGATGCAGTTCAACAGGTATTATTATTATTTCAGATCATCAGATTATGCACTGTCCATATATGGTGGACCCTACAGTTGGCCCATCAGGGCAACCCATGGTGTATGAGTACACATTCTTAGTAGTTTTGGGTCGTTTGGATCCAATGAGACACTTATCATTTAGTTCCGGGCACTTCTGACGGTGATAGATGCAGTTATCCACTTGTTGACTAGATTTGGGGCTGTTTTCCCAGCCTGTCCAGTAGGGGCCATGAGAGGCCAGGTCACCTAGGGTGCTCTATGAGGAGGGGGTGGTCCAGCCACTTGATTTTACCATTATACTCCCCTTCCGGAGAGCCCGGTGGGCTCAGTTTGACAGTGCATGCACCTTAGGTGGCAGTTTCAACAGCTTCACAGTTACCGAGGTAGATTAAAAATGGAATAAAAGGGTCAGTGAGGAATTCGATTTGGGCAATTGAGGCAAGGTTTTGGCAGTTGGTCTTCACAGAGGTCTTCCAGGGTGAACCCCCCATCTTCCAGCCAGTTATCATCACTCAGTGGGGTCCACAAAGGCCATAGGAGGCCTTTTACTGCATGTCTCTCAAAGATTTTGAGGACAAGATTTGATCATTTGTATTATTTTGGACATATTGTTTTATATTATTGTGCCATGGGGACGAGCTAGTAAGGATTGATGCCTCCTAGTCCCACCATGAGCTTCTTGAGTCATGTCCATGTCATGTGAGGTGGGCCCATGTGTTTTAGCCCCCTCCAGAGGATGACATCACCCTCACTTAATCACTTCTAGCTATGACGTCACCTCTATTTTGAGTGATCCATGTGATATTTTATGTTGGCTCATCTTAGCCATTGATTATGTTGCGAGATCTTTTAATCTCAACCACTCATTTCATAAAGTGGTTTTGAGATCTAGGGTTTTGGTCTTTATTATCCTATATAAGGAGGATACCCCCTCATTGTAAAATTCATCTAGAGATTTTTGGCTCTTGGCTATTGGAATAAAAATACTTTGTGGGCATCTTGGATCTTGGAGTTGGAATGCTTATGGTGATTGTAAATGCTTCTTCCTCTGCACTGACAGACATTGGTGGCCATCTTGATTTTATCTTCAACTAACATTGTTTTGTAGGCAAAGAAGACGTTTTGGAGGATTGCGAATTGGTGGGGAGGCCTACCTTTCAAGCTTCAAGAGGACATTTTGGTTGATAGGGAGTTGTTTTGTCTTTGTACCAACAGTTCATGTTTCTCATCTCTTTGCTTGCATCTCTTTCCATTCTTGATTGATTGATTGATCTTTGTGTCCTTGATTGACAGGAATAGGGAAATCGATTTGGTTGAAGGAGGCAAAATATTGGCAAGAAGGGCTCATCCAAGTTTGGCATTTGATCTTTGTGGGAAGTAATCCTCGTCACAAGCCTCTTCCATCTTCATCTTCCCGGTATGTTCCAAGAGGTATGAAATTCTTCTATCTTATCAATCTATTCTCTTAGATCTAAAAACCCTCATTGAGTAAAACCCTCATTTTTCACTTTTTTCTAGATCTACTTGGATCTAGCTTGTCTTTGAAAAAAATATTGAAAACCCACCTCTTTAGTATCCACGACAATTCAGATCTATAGTTTGGTGTGGATTGGCCTTCATTTGACACATTTTTCAAGGCATTTAGCCTTCCTTGGGTGAGGTCGCACTCCTTGGTTGGGTGAGTTTTGCTAGTTCCAAGACATTGGTAGGTGAGATCCCACTTGATTTGCATTCCTCTCACTTGATAACCTACCCCTAGTGCTTCATCTCTTTGATTTTTGCCTTGTGGGCCCCATTCCTCATTTTGAGGGTTGTGCCCCACTTGGGTCATTGGGTGCACTTTCAACCTTAGATCTATGGAGATCTAGCTTCTCTTTGGGCATGCCATCCTAAGCCCACTTTGATAATTTCTTTAACTACCCTGATCTACATTTTGTCATAATTTGGACTCCATTTGCCCCTCCATCTAAAGGCACTAGTCTCCTTGGGTCAATTCGCACTCCTTGGGGATTGTGTCATGTGCTAGATCCCATATGCGGGTGTTACCTAATCCAACTTGGATCCATAGATCCACATCATCAAACACCCCTTAGTGCCACTCCACCCTTAACTTCACCTTGTGGGTCCCATTTGGGTCATTTCCATGCTTTAAGGAAGTGGGTCCCACTTGTGTATTTCATGATACCAGATCTATCTCTTTGATCTCCCTAGGTGGCCTAACCCATTCATTGGTTGAAACACTTTTCATATCTCAAGCCTCTTCAACCACACTTAAACTCTTGGGTTCACCTAAGCTTGCATTGGTTTCCACAACTCAACTTTCACATCCCTCTAGGAACCTTTGCTTTGGCTAATCTTCTTTGATTGGTTATAGGGTCTCCCCCTTGATCTTGTCTTGTCTAGATCTAAAGTGAAGAGTGCCTCGGTTGTCGTGACTCCTAGCTTGCATTGGGAACCGTGGCATCCCTTGGGTCACCTCTTTAGTTGTCCATCTCCTCTACCGTCCCGGATGGGATACCATTAGGGACAACTACAAGTTGTGTGATAACAGGTATGTGGGGAAGAAATTTTATTAGATGGATGAGGCAAATGGTGGGTATCAGAAAAGTCTTGATATGCAGGTTCATACCCATAATTATATTCGAAATCATCCTCATACCGAAATATTGGATTCCTTTTATTATACTCTCAATTCTTTTGAAGCCTCAAAAAAGTCGCGGAGAACATTTGGGTCCATTATGAATTATAAATTTAAGATTCCCCAGTGGAGTCTATATACGGGTTCACTAATGGAGTTGCTAGGTGAACCACAAAGTTGATTCACCGAATGATTATGTCGTATGGAGAGGTGAGATGAGTGAATTGAAATGGTGATTAAGTTATTTAAGCAATGCGAAATGTAATCACCAAAGTAAAAGACTGGATGCGATAAGATATGAAATAACGCATGGACACTCGTAGACACCGAGGGTAAGCCTCTACCTCCTCGGCAACGACGCCAAAAATGTTATCACACAACTTGTAGTTGCCCCTAAAGATGATCCTATACAGGACAGTAGAGGAGATATGCAACTAAAGAGATGACCTAAGAGGGCCTCGATCCCCAGATGGATTGGTTGTCACGCCAATCGAGGCACTCTTCGCTTTATGCTATCCAAGCCTTGGATAGCAATGGGGGAGACCTAGATTTACTCCCGACAGGAGAGATCTAACCAATACACCAGATCAAACCAACAAGCTAGAGTATGTAAGGTGTAAGGTATGATAAACCCTAGATCTATGGATGAAGTCACAAGGTGAGTTAGGTTTGGATCAAGAGGCTTAAAGGATGTAAATGTTGACCCAATATGGAAGTACAAGTGACTTATGAATATAACAACTGATCCAGGATCAAGACACTAGCAAATGAGAAATATTTCTTCTGCCTTGGGAAGCGTGTCCAAGGTGGAAGGGTTTAAATCACAATGAGGCTTTCTAGTGCCTTAGGATGAGACTTGATGTAGCATTTGATAGTATCTGAGCTCACAAGCCAAGTAGAAACTCAAACAACCCAGAAAAAGAGGCAAAATCAAGGAGGGCGCAATAGTGAGTGACCAGTCCCTAGGGATTAGGGGCATATGGAGTCTCCCAAGGGTGATGCCCTTGAGGACCCACTTTGGGCTAGGCCTAAAGTGTAAAACCCATAAATCTTTCGCCAATATTCCAAGTTAAATGAGCTAGAGAATTTTTATAAAAAATAGCAGTTAGGGTTTCAATAGTTTTTATCAATGGCCAATGGTTTAGAACTTCAAACAAAAAGATTAATTGTAGATCTTACCCGAAAAATCTTGCAGATGCCTTGAGAGTGACGATCTATCCCTTCTCGATCAATTCGAGGTGATTTGGCTGAGTATCCAAGTGAAAAAAATTTGCCCAAGGAAGCAAGTGCGCCCCTCTCTCTTGCACAAGCAAACTATCGAAGTTAGATTTGATGCATCAGAAAAAATTGACTTAAAAGCATAAGACATATCAAAAGGAAATCAAAGATCAAAGATACTATTGAAAACCCCCTGATATTAGCTGGCTTCAAACGAACGAGTTGAGGAACCCCTACAAAAAACGCCCAAGATGAAGTCGCCCTCTTGCAGTTAAACACTGTTCCACAAAGATATTTTGGATCCACGACAAATTCTCAAATGCTAAAAGAAATAGACTTTCCAATCACAATCTAAGAACATCCCACAAAGAAAATCCAAGAGTCTGCAAATATTCTTTCTATTATGAAAATTTCGAGAGCCAAAGTCCCTTTACAATGGGGGGGTGTCTCCTTTAAATAGGAGTGAGAGAGACCAAAACCCTAACCACCTTTTGAATGGGTGGTTGAGATTAAAAGATACATCAATGATAATCAACGGCTAAGATGAGCTGGAATACAATACACATGGATCACTCAAAGATAGAGGGGGCGTACTCACTAAGACGCATTAGGGGGACGCACCACATGACAATATGACTAAGACACATGAAAATAGCACATGGTGGGGCTAGGAGGTTATCATATCCTTCACTAGCATGACCCCATGGCACAATATCAAATAGTATGTCAATATAACATCATAATATGACCAAATGACCAAATCGTGGCCCCTCAATAACACAATAAAAATGCCCAAAGTAATAACCCAGAGTGTATTTGGACCCCATTGCGCTGTAAGCTGTGCCGTAAGGTGTGGGATGCATCATAAAAATTCTCTGAACAAATCTTATGCCAATTCCTTGCCTCATTTGCACAAATCGATTTCCTCGGTGACCACTTCTTCCATTTTTATTTCCAGAATATCACACATTGATTTACCTTGGAAAACCCTGAAGGTAAAAGCCAACAAATGGTTTGATTTTATTAATAAAATCCCGGGCTCTTGTCTTGGGAAAATGGCCCACTGAGGAATACACTGATAGAATGCTAGTTTCTTAAACTCAAGATTAGTCCTTCGATCTTGTTGGTTACTAGCCCTCAGCTGCCCCTTGCTCCATTCCTTTGACCTCTGCCCCTTGAACCTGCACACTTAGCTGATAGTCCTTCGTTAACTAATCAATCAGAGGTCTCTCTTTCACTCTTTGTGACTTGTTTTTCTCCTCTCACCCAGGTTGTCTTTTATACTATTACCATATGCAAATAACACGCCTGTCACCTCCAGAGATTGTCCCGACTCTAGCTGAAATTTGATGGTTCCAACTCCCTTCACAACACACTTGGAATCAGTGCCAAGCTCCACTTGCAAATCTGGGTCTGTCCTGACAACCTGATGAACAACTCATGTCCCTATCATGTGACGAGAAGCCCCACTATCCACAAACCAATCATTACTTGTGCTAGAAATACAAGAGACTAATGAGAACTTCTTCTGAAACTTCTCAACAAACTCTTTCTCTTGAGCTTCTACAGTAGCTACTAACTGTTGAGACTTGCTTTTATCATTCTTCCATTCTGGACATTGAAGCATAATGGCCACACTTGTGGCACACAAAGCACTTGACTTTGCTCATGTCCTTCTTCACTCCTTGTGAAGTTGACCTTGTACTATTCTTGCCCCTTCTTGCCTGATTGGCAAGAGCAACATTCTCCTCATTTTCCTGTTGTTGGCCTCTAGATAGAGACTCCTTCCGAATCTCCTCTTGGATGAAGTTATCCCATAACCTCTCCCAACTGGGAAAATGTTCCTGAGCAACGATCCCTTTGGCGAAGGTTTCCCATGGCTTGGTGAAGCCATTCAGGGCAATCCTCGCCAACTCCGGATCTCCCACAGTCTCCCCAATTGCCTCCAACTTATCATGAACTTTTTTTTTGTAAGGCTCAACCCATAGAGTTTCGAGCCAGTGACCTTACGCAAGGAGTGCCTTAACAATACATCCATTTATCGTCTATTCTACGCCCCGTGGGCCAACTTATCATGAAGTTGCGTGATCCTAGTGAGATAAGAAGGTACAGTATCGGTCTTGGACATCTTGATGTTTTTGAGCTCCTCCTGCAACACCATCTTCTTGTTTTGGTTTTTACTCTAATATAAACTTGTCAGAGCATCCCACATCTCCTTGGTTGACTACTTCTACGCTATGTGAGGGGTCAAATGATCCTTCACCACATCCAAGATTATCCTCCTGGCCTTCACATCCTTCAACTTGTGAGCTGCCAGTTCTTGAGGATCTATTGGTGCGACCACCCCTATGCTTGCGAACTCCCATAGGCTATTCTCCATGAGAACTAGCGTGACCCTTGCCTTCCAAGGTCTGTAATTGGATGCTCCCTACAACTCGCCTTCAAAACGAACTCCTCCAGTAGCCATTTTTATCTCGTTGTTGTTGTTGTTTGCTGCCCAAATCTGTAGCTTAATGCTACTCAAACTTTTCTGCAGGTCTTTGGGCTTTTCGGTCGCTGCCCTAAATCTGTCTTGGGCTGCTCGACTTTTTTGGGCAGTTGTTCGAAGTCTTTTTGCCCTTGCCAAACTTTTTGCTGCTGTTGTAGGCACTTTTGAGTGTTGCCCGAACTGTCTAGACTTGCTTGGATCTTTACTGCCCACTCCTGGGCTTGCTCGACTGCTTAGTGTCTTGCTCGAAATTTCCCTGGGATGCTTGCAGTTGCCCTGCTTACCCGCCAGTTGCCCTCACCTGCAGCGGCTGTGCTGCCCCTGTCGGCGGTTGTTGCAGCAACTGGTTGCCTTGGCGGTTGGTTCGCTGGCTGACGGCTACGCCCAACTCCTCTGTTGCCCTTCTCCTCTCTTCGTTGATCCATCTACTGCTCGCCTTTCGCTCTCGACAACCGTGGCTTGGCTTTGTGGCTATGTTTCCCATGGGCCTACTTTTGTGTCACTCCTCTCCACGTTCTATAATAACCGCTCTCCTCTGTTGGCGGTCAGCTTCTCCGATCCACTCAAGCTTCAACTTGAGCTTTCATCAGCTCTCCACTCCATCTTGTTGCCGCTTTCCTTCATGTCTGTGGCTCCACGCATTTCGACGGCTGTGGCTCCTTGCTGTCTGTGTCGATCGATACCTCCACCCTGCATTGTTCTTTGCTCCTTGTCCGAGCTTGCGGATCCCAACGTGCAGCTCCCTTCTCTGTCGGATCTTGATGCTCTCTGCCTGTGGACACTCAGTCTTGTGCCCGAGTTAGCTGTCGATTTGCCTCTTTGCCAACGTCCACGTAGCCCTGCAACATGTAGACACTTCCGTTGTAAATTGGCACCATCCACTCATGGCTCAACTTGCAATATGTGTCACGGCTAGTTCCCGTGGGTCCACTAGCCCACACTCAGCTTCTCCAAGCCCGAGCAGTCACAACCTGCCAACATCGTCAATCCTATGTGGTGGCTGGTCCTGCAGTATGTATAGGGCTTGTATGGTCCTGCTTTCTCATTTTTTTCTTTTTTCTTCGTAAATCCCCTATTAATGACAATTTCCTGCTTAGAGTGATCTCTGCTCTGATACCATGTTGATTTTCTTAGATCTAGACCCCATTTATCAACCTGAATAATTTATGCAATTATTAATAAAAAATATGCTAGATCTACAGCATATCATGCAGCGGAAATAAGACACAGGAAATAACACATTTGGCACATTGATTTTCCCTGGAAAACCCCGAAGGGAAAAACCAGCAAACAATTTGATTTTATTAATAAAATCCTGGGCTCTCGTCTTGGGAAAATGGCCCACTGAGGAATACAATGGTAGAATGCTAGTTTCCTAACCTTAAGATCAATCCTTCGATCTTGCTGGTTACTAGCCCTCGGCTGCCCCTTGCTTCGTTACTTTGACCTCTGCCCCCTGCACCTGCACACTTAGCTGGCAGTCCTTCGTCAACTAATCAATGAGATGTCTCTCTCACACTCTGTGTGACTTGTTTTTCTTCTCTCACCTAGGTTGTTCTTTATACTATTACAATATGCAAATACCTAGGGCCAATACCATGGACCACCAAATACCATGGGCCCTCACTTTACATCGAGTAATTACAAAAGAACGTTTACTTTAATAGTTCACTTAATTAAAGTGAAACTCCTTAGTTTGAGAGGTCTCCTGCATGTCGGAAACTTGGCCTATGCAAAAGTACCGTTCTGATGCTACAAAGTCAACATAATGGAGTTGAAGAGGGACAAGAAAGGAGTTAACAAAAAAGGGGTGGTGATTAATAGAATCAGAGTTTCCATTGTATAAACTAGGTCGTTATTAGTAGAAACTACCGGAAAACAGGTTATCATTAACAAACAAGCTAGATCAATTTTTTTTGGGTGGGACATGTTACTGCTTGATTTAGCACTTGAGTGGAAAGTCCCAACTCACTAATGATAACAAGGAGCAACTTCAGAAGAAAACCAAACCCCATTGTCACCTTAATGCTAACTTCTCCCACTTTTGATCAGCTCTCAAGGTCAAGGGGTGCTTCCCTAGGGTTGATTAAGTGATTCTTGAATCTTAATAAAGAGAGCTTCGGGGAATTGATTGGAAGTTGTAACTTAGTTAAGTGTATGTAAGTGAATTGCAAAGTTAATTCTCCAAAGAGTGCTTGAATGTGTGAGATTGTTAATGTTTTAAGTAAACCAAACACTTGAAAGGAAATACTTAAAGGATTGTAAGATATCAACTTGAACAATGAAGTTCCATGAACATCAATGATCATCAATTCTGGAAATCTAAATGAACTTGCAGAAAAGTAAATGCACAATGAATTGATACTAATTGTGGTTAATGAGTGGGTTCATTTGCTGCAATGTAAGACATACTCCAAAACTGAAATAGATGTAAAACAAGTTGCCTGATGAATGTATAAAACATAAATATTTAGCCCGAGGTGAGGGCTTGCTTGAGAAGAATTCTGAAGCAAGGTGCCACTCAAGGATCTTAGATTAGTGTGGATTTGAGCCAAATAAATTATAATTTATAACAAATACTTCGATAGACAACTTAAACATCAATAGTTCATTAATCCATAATCTATTATCCAAGTGTGTGAAGTAACAACCCAAAGTTTGTGCAAGAAAAATAAAATTTGCAAATATGTGAAATTGCACAAGTAATTTCCAGAATTATTTAATTTGAGTGAATCACTTAGTTAAGATGACTATGCTTAGCTTGAACAATAAGTCATAACGCAATCATTGAACCAAATGAATTACTCATACGAGATCTCGTGTCAAAAGATAAATGCTGTTATGTGAAAAAACAAGATACTCAGAAAAATCAGAATTTCATCATGAAAGAATGAGCAGAAAAACTAACCATGAAATTTTAAAAATGAAGAGTGCTAGTGGCCCATAAAAATTCCAGAATTGTGTGAAATAAATAAAAGTTAATTTTCAGAATTCATATTTGATTTGAAATGAGCATTTTAACTACTAAAATCTGCTTAAAAGTATGATAAGACAATCTAGATTTTTGTGTGATTATTCTAGCATGATACCCTAGCAAAAAATATGATTTTATGAAATATTTAGGGCTGATTTAATTTCTGTTTGAGTGCTATTAGGAAATTAATACAAAACATAATTAAATCTAGAGAAGTCAAACCTAAAAATGGTGATAGGGACTGAGGAAATACATTGGCTTACTAATTTTGGAAATCTGGAAATTAAGGTAGCCTTGAAGAAACCCATATTTCCACCTAAAAAGTAAGAAAAAAGTCTTGAAGTGTTGGTGGTTGATGAGATGGAGGAGTAGACAAGTGCCTTTGATCCTTGGGCCAATGGGGTCTAGGAGATCAAGTCTTCACTAGACTAATGCCCCACCTACATCAATAATAATATGACATGTGATAAAGTGTCAAAAGACACTAGGATGTGTGCCCAAAGATACAATAATAATCCCCCAAAATCATGAATGGGATGACGTGTGGACCCCACTGATGCCGGAACCAATGCTGGAAGATGTGGAAAATATCATCATGACATCCCATACCAACCTCATGCCAATTCCTTGCCCCATTGAGCCAAATCAATTTCCTTTGCTAGCCATTCTACTGTCGGAAAACCACCTCCGAAAGTACAAAAATGTCTTTAACTCACTGCCAAGTATCAAAATGTCTAGGGATAGGGTAATATGGTAATAAAGACTGGCTGGACCCCCTATCCCCTCAGGAGCACCCTAGGAGAACGTCATGCTCAATGAAAGTGCTGGACAGGCCATTTTTGAATGGTAAAATGCAATAAAGTGGTAATCTGACCATATCATCACCTGTAAATGCCCGAAACTGGTAATCAAGTGCACCAATGGACTAAGAATGCTCAAATCCACTAGGAATGAGTACTCATACACCATGTGACCATCAAGTGATAGCTCTGTAAGCTCATCCATGCCCGAAATAATAAAGTAATGGCCTGTAAATAATAGTAATAATAAAAATCCATCAAACCATCATCTGAAACTGTCGTCTGAAGCATGGAACCATCTAATGGACACATATGGGCCATGAATAATCAATCTCGAACACTGTCTGCCCAAACTCATCCTCTACCCTGCGGTTACTTGGTCAAACTAGGTTGACCAGGTCAACAACGATAAAAAAAGTGATGCAGACCATGAATAACTGCCGCTGCAAGTACAAATGGTTATGATATGCTCCTTCAATTGTATTAGTAGCTAGACTAAAGCATAAAATGATGTTTAACTGGCATAAGCATGTAAATAATGTAACCAAGATAAGTCTAGATCAAAGTAGCTAACTACTATAAACAGGAATCTCAAATGTATACTCGTTTACAGATTGGAACAATTTGCTAACCATGGGGAGGGTGGAAAAACAAAGGCTAGGTTAGGGGAAGGATTTAACAACCTCAATACTGCAATCTCTCGGATGAAAGAATCGGGGGAACCACCTATACATATGCTGGATAGATAATAACGCGGGGAATGGCGGTGTCTCACAAATGGGTAGTGTGATGAGAATGCTTCCAATAGACTCTAGACAAGCAACCTTTTAGCAAATTGATTTATTTGTCAGCTTTTCTCACTTGAGATTCATCATTTATTTCACTTTAAAGATTTTCAGTAGCCAACCTCCAAAAGTAGGTGCCCTGAAAGCCTTCTGGGCTTCAGATATGACTCGGTATGACCTCCATTGCCCGCCACCGTCCATAGGTGCGATGGAGTGACCATCATGTTTCCCTGTGGGGACAAACGACCTTACATCAAACAAGGATGAGTGCTCATCCATTGGCCACCGACTATTTAATATAGATATGCATGGTATTGTTTAGCAACACTGTTTTTGCTGACTTAGCATTCCTTTAGATATAACATTTAAGATCCGATGCTCTAGTGTTTAGCAACACTGTTTGCAGGAATACTTGGTTTCGAGGACTAGAGGAGAACAATCACTGTGACCAAAATCACACACTCCAAAGTCGAGACACAATGCAAACAAGGAATCTATCCGACATAGAGGTCTAGATGGGGGATGTCCTCGAGACTACTAGTTAAGGTGTAAGTCGAGATGAAACCAAATTGGAAAGTAACAGATGGACGGAGAAGTGACTGATGATGCCATGGATAGCAAAGGCCCAAAAATAAGGAATGAACAAGTTTGCACTTCGTAAAGTAAGGGTATGACCAACGAGTATACCCAAGAACCTCCTACTCATAGTAATTGACTACTTCTACTCTAAACAACAAGAAATCATCATAAGATTAAGCCAGTAAACAATCATCATATACACAGTCATAAACTACCTAGATAAAGGAAAGAGCACATCAGCAACCCAAATGCACCAATCATATACTTGTTGGATCATGCACCTGAGTCCCTGATCTGAACTACCTGAATCACACTGAAGCCTTGCATTTGAATATAATATGGGCACTGTCATCAATCTGCTCTGGATGATAGAAGAATGGCTAACTTAGTCACCGACCTGGTGTCATGGGGTTCAGTCCGGCATGAGACTGTAAATGTACAAGCTCTAGATCCACTGAATGCATAAGAGTGATCATTAAAATGCTGCTCATCAATCATCAGAATGTGTAAAGGACCGACATCATAAATATACTGGAAACTGATCTTCAATCATTGTAGCTCGGCTACGATGGATGTGATAACAGGTCTGAGTACATCGTTGGCATTTCACAGTTCCACGTTAGTTTTTTTTAAATGTTTTTTAGGGTCTGTGCATATGTGGAATTGGCAAGATCTTTACCTTTGAAAGTTTGAGATGCTTATTTTTAAAACAAATGGGGCTACCCTCCTGTGACAAGATTGCACCAACTCTTGGTCCTAAACTTTAAAGCATCACATTCCTTTTAGAAGGGCTATAAGTGGGGTTGCAATTCTGGCATGGTTACAAACATGAACCAAACCTTCTGTAGTAACTAGTGAGGTGTAAGAAGCCTCTTAACTCTATAATGTTATAAGAAATGGGCTAGGCTGTAATGGCTTGAATATTTGTGAATTAACCCCCAAGTGTTCCATTTCTTGTTGACCAAAAGCAGTTCTTGGCATATAATTTGTTTGCTTCTAACTTCTAAGATTTGAAGAAATTTGTCTTAATGTGAAATGTGCTCAAGCCTAGTCTCATTGGAAATCAAAATATCATAAAAAAACCCAAAATGTACCTCTGTAAGGCTTGAAGATCTAGTATTGAACCTAATCTATACTCAACACGACGTACTCATGGAGCTTATCTAGTTTTAGTTCGACCCTTCATTTGTAGACTGTGGGGGTTTGAGTGTTACTATTGATTTTAATTGTTTAGACCTGTTTTCCCTTGATGTGTGGAGAATGTTGATTTTTTAATTTTTTATACCAATCTGCCCTTCATTTTTTATTTTTTAAAATTTATACCAGTTTGCCCTTGATGATAACTTTGTATATTTCTTGGTCCTGCAGGGTATAGCAGCATAACTACATTCTACTATTCATCTGCATCATGGGATCGTCATCCGCAAATGTTGGGGAGCAGGAAATTGAATCTGCCCTTATAGAGAAAATTGATCCAAAGTCTCCTTTGTGGAAATACGTCACTGTTGTGGGAAAGATCCAAGGAGGGGGGTCATTAATATGGATTTGTAGTGAATGTCAAAAGGAATTCAAGGCATCCTACACTCGAGTGAAAGCATATTTGCTTGGGATAAAGAACACTGGTATTCGAGTATGCACCGGTCCACCTAGATCGGATTGAAAAGATGGAAAGGGTTTGAGCAGAGAAAAAATAGCAAAAGATAAGAAAGAATAGGATGAGGTAGATGCTAAAGCAAATGAGTCAAACGCTGCCTTTCAATTCAAACAACCAACAAGAATGGGGCATATTCATCAAAGACTCCATTTGCCTCTCATGAAATTGGTAGTCCTTCAAGTTCAAACTCAAAGCGGTCTAATTTGGGGCCGCTTGAAAAGGGTTTTAATAATGATGCTCAAGGCACAACAGATGAAGCTATAGGCCAATGCATTTATGCAAATGGCCTTCCTTTTAACCTTATGTGATCTCCTTATTGGGTAGGGATGATTAAAGTAGTTAATGATGCCCCAAAAGGTTACGTTGGCCCTGGTTATGATAAGATCCGCTCTACATTGTTGACAGGTGAGAAGTTACGTTTGGAGGGTGCATTGAACCCCATCCGTAATTCATGGTGCATTTCAGGGGTGTCCATCATTTTTGATGGATGGAAAGGTCAAAGGAATAGGCCTTTGATCAATTTGATTGCTCAAAGCCCTAAAGGGGCAATGTTTTTGAAGGCAGTGTATTGTGAGGGGCAACGAAAAGATGCTCAATTCATTGTTAACATCGTGATTAAAGCAATTGAATTTGTAGGGGCAGAAAATGTTGTCCAGGTCATAACGGACAATGCAACGGTGTGCGAAGCAGTGGGCCTAATTGTTGAAGGCAAATATCAACACATCGTTTGGACCCCTTGTGCTGTTCATTCATTGAACCTGATGTTGAGGAAGACGGGGACTCAAATTGAGTGGGATGTGACTTATTTTTGAAGAGGCAAAGGAAGTCCAAGCCTTAATCACAAACTACTACATGTCCCAAGGCTTTTACAGGGAATTTGCGAAGTTGGAGCTTATTAAGGTACCAAAAATTTAAAGTTTAAAGTTTAAACTTGTAATGTTTGTTTTATAAACCTTAGGAATCTAAATTTTAATTTTTTGAAATCTTGGCACTTGCAGGTTGCAGAGACTCTTTTTCCCTCTCACATCATAGTATTGACAAGGCTTATGTAGGTGAAAGAAGCTTTATAATCAATGGTATGTAGTTCTCCTTGGAATCAATGGAGGCAATCCTAGACTGAAAGAGCACAAGTAGGGAAGAGGTTGGTTGTTGATGATGAATGGTGGGATAAGGTGGAGTACCTATTGGCATTTACTAAGCCAATTGTGGATTTGCTATGTATGTTTGTCATAGACAGGCCCAGTTTGGGAGAGGTGTATGAGGGCATTGACTCTATGATAGAGAAGATAAGAGTGGTCATCAATGCTAAGGAGCAGGACCCAAATGAAGTCTTTTATAGAGAAGTAAAATACATATTGACCAAAAGGTGGAATAAGATGACCACTTCATTGCTCCTTTTGGCCTATGTAGTGAATCTTAAATATGATTCTGTAGAGTTGCGAAATGATCCAGAAAGAACTGCACCAAACAACGACCCATAAGTCTCCTAAGGGTTTAAGAAAGCTATTTTTAGATCCTGATATTGCCTATCTGATTCGTGAAGAGTTTTCACATTTTGTGTGATCTGAGGGTTTGGGTGCAGGTAATGATCCTTTATCATCTTAAGGATCAAGATCATTGTTATTTCATATTGGTTTCTTAGATTATTTCATATTCGTTTAAGATATGAGGATTTGAAGTTTGAAATTTGGGTGTAGATATTGAGACTATGTGGGACAAGACAAAACTAAGTCCAATTAATTGGTGGAACTTCCATGGTGGGGAAATTCCAAATATCCAAAAATTGGCCATCAGGATCTTTTCACAAGTTGTTAGTTCCTCATTAGCAGAGAGGAACTGGAGCACATGTGGCTTCATCGATTTGGTGAAGCGAAACAGATTGGGCTCCAAAAAGGCTAAGGAACTTGTGTATGTCCATTCCAACCTTCTCCTGCTGTCACATAAGAAGGATGAATACAAATCGGGGCCCACCAAACTATGGGATCTAGAACCAGAGTTGCCTGACATGGATATGACATTGAATGCTATATCTCATATGAATTCATTTGATGAGGGGCCACCATCAAGTGGACAGGGAAACATTGCTCGCGCTTCTACTTCTAGAGACAATGTGAATGAAAGTGCTGATGTGGATCTTTGTCACATGGACGAGGATATTTTTGATGATATGTAAATGTAATTTATAATTATGTTTTGACGTTTTGAACAATGAACATTGAATATGATCGTAGGTTGCCACTCAATTCATTTTGGAATTTGTATATTTGAGTTATGTTGATGATGATGACTATGTAGTTTTAATTTAAAATTTAAATGATGAATGGTAAATTGTAATTAGATTTTAAATGATGAACGGTAAATTGTAATATGAAATTTTAATTTTTGTCTCATGGTGTGTGTGTGTGTGTGCCGTTTCCCTGTCGTATCGTATCCATATTTTTTGAAAATTGGCCGTATTTGTTCCCCCCCGTATCAATATTAGTTTCCGTATCTGTTTCAATACAACTTAGCTACAAGCAAGGAAACAAAACCAAAGCATATAACAAGCAAAGAGATTTTTTTAACTTAATTCCAATGGAGCAATTTCACTCATCTATGGACTAGATCTATAATGTTTGACAATGGAAAAATAAACATGTTATGTCAAGAATAGATTAACCAAGAATGCCTCACGATTTAAGAAAGATCTCCAAAGAAAACCAAGAGCTTTGAGACAAAGATAGCATTATTCTCCAATCCACAATAACAACTTACAAATGAGAGGGGACCCTCTTATATAGGCTTTAGGCTCAACAACCCTCCAATTAAAATACAATATCTTGGGCTAAGATCTATTTTAGGGAGGATCAAAATCCTCTAGACATGGTCAAAATATCATAAACTAGGATAACAACTCCAAAAACCTAACAAATGGCCCAAGATGAGGGGAGACACACCTCCTAGTCCATGGTCAAAATACATGAAATGGTACAAAGTAGTTGCAAAGAGGGAGCACTACACTAGATATGGTGCATAATAAAACGAACATGATAAATGCACTCAAAAATCCTAGAATACTCCTCCACATAGGCCATATGTGTGGTCCAAATCAAGCTTCAAGTGAGATGTCTAGCCCAAAAGTCAAAATATGAGTAAGAAGTACCTCAAATAAGGGAACATAAATGAAGTGTCAAGTGGATATAGGGTCCAAAACATGGTCCAAACCCTAGAATGCTCCACCCAATTCTCCAAAAAACTCCTCCCAAGAGCCACATATATGGTATGACCCATAGAAATAATGTTCCAATGTCCAAAGTGGTCTTTGGAACACGTGCCAAAGGTCCAAATGTGAGAGGGAATGGTCCAAGTGTGTGTTAAGTCCTCCCACATGCCAATGAATGAGGGTCTCCATCATCTAGGAAAGGGGTGGGTCCATCCTAAAGACCCATCCTAAAGACCCTAGGTGCCAAGAGTAAGTCTCCAAATGAGTGTACAAAGGGGGTGCGCCACATAATGAACCTAGTCACCATCATAATGTACCACAACAAGTGTCATATCATGAAATACATGGAGTGCTCTCGTGCTAAAGGGGTTAGCCCACATTTAACTTAGGAAATGTATACAATTTTGAAGATATTACATGAAATGATTACAACACCCATCTAACAACTCAATGACTGAAATAACTTTTACTCGTCTGGGCTAACATTGGTGTGATCTGTATTAACCTTTATTACATGTGAAATTTCCTAAGCCAAAGTGCATAGCCTAGATTCCTAAGGCAAGTGAGGGTAATGAAGTGGATGTGTTGCTTAGAGAAGGAAAGGGGTCTTTGCATGTTAGCCATCGTAGCAACTGAGTGTGATAGGTCTACCCTTAACTTTCAACAGTTATGGTTTTAAGAGTTTTCTTCCACATGTGTGCCTTAGAAGGGAACACTTTCATGGTTACGCATCCTTGTGCCTCTTTTTGGCTATTGCTTTTTTTATTTTTTCTTGATATTTCATTTTAGCCCTTTCATTGGCTTAGTCCCTTTACTTTAGATTTGGCTTTGATAACCTGGGACATAGGGAACCTGAGATTTTGCAAGGGGGAATATCTTCCATATGTTTTCCAATTTATCTTAACAACATCGACCTTAAAGTACTAGACTCTTTTAGCTTTATTTAGGCATTCATACGTGGGAATAGTTATGAGACCTTAGACCTTAGAGCTTAGATAATGATAGACCACTTACAAAGCGGAAAATGAGGGGGATGGATAAAATGGGCAGTGAAATGAAAAATGGCTAGGAAGAATTTTATGAAATGGATCAAACACTCGAGCTAACCTTCAGAATAACACACCTCTCTATGGTTGAATTATGATGACACCGAGGTTAGGCTAATAAATGAGTAATAGTTTTAAGTGCTATGAATCATTATACAAGCACAATAATAACATCCCATGGTCATATCAACATATAAGCAATCATTCTAAGTGTCAATGAGTGTAAGAAATATCACAGCACTAGTGCATCTGACACCATCTCCAACTAGGCACATCAAGGCACATGGACCATCCAAACGTGCTGAAAGGATCTTTGACCAATGATCTATGGGGGATTCGCAGATCTCATCTCAGGAACAATGTCTATGATATGATCACAAACCATAACTGATCAATATATCACCCCTACTGATCAAGGGGTAACAAGACATATTATTTATAGGTATTACTAGACAAAATCAGTTCACACATACTGTGAGACAAAAAAATGTTTTCCTGAGAAGAATTTTGAGGGTACCCAAAGATTTGGTAAAATGATAATAAAGTAAGGGAGTTTTAAGGGGGAAATCTTGTTTATGTTCCCTAAGATTTCTAAAAGCAAGCAGTTTGAGAAAGGAACTAGGGGAATGTGTTGGTATTCAATGTGCTCTACATTAGGTAAGATATGCCTAAAATTTCCTGGCAACAATTGAAATAGTTTTCTTTCATTTCTTATGCCTGGATAAATTTTTTGGATGGTTTACTTTGGAATGGAAGAGATACCGATCGATGAATACAATTGTGTTTTGGCTTTCTCAGATACAAGGATGCAAACTTAGACCATTGGAGAATATGTAATTAAGTGAAAGCAGCTGTGATTGGAAGATGTTTCTTGTGAACTGAAAATATATGTACCGAAAACTCTGAGACTGGCTAGGTGATGCTTTACATTCTGAGTGGTTTTGGCATTTAAATAATGATAGAGCTTGGACAGTGGTGTTTGCCAAATCAAATACCAGAAATGAAAAGGTTATGAGATGAACATGTGACTTAGTATTGTCAGAGATGATCTTGGTTTTGCAAACTCCCAACCTCCCGAATTTCCCATTATAAACATCTTGTGTTTTGTAACCTTTTATGATTTTGGGATTTTTCTGCTGTCATTTCTTTACTCTCAATTAGAGCAGCTATGTGTTTTTTCAATTTTCAATTTCATGCTTCTACACAATGTTTCTGAAGTTTAGACTTTAACTTGGAAGTGTTAATTTGATATTCTGTTTTGTTTGCATTGTAGTTTGAGATTTCCATCTAATGTTGAGGGTAGTTGAAAACGTTCTAAATTCCTAAATTTCACTTATCTTTTTATAGTAAATATCTATATCACTATATATGTTCCGAATTTTGCAGAGTGCCGCTCGCTTGTATGGGTCATCCATTTCCAGCAACAACCTCATTAGTGTTTCAGGGGTAATTACTGTTTTTATTTCCACTCTCTTTTTCATGCATGCTATGGAGCAGATGTGTTTGTAACATATGCTAGAAATTTTACTTTAGGGAATGTGGATTGTTGTTTCTTAATATACTTGTGACATTGTTTGGTATGCATGCATCGGTTTATAACTCTTATCATCTCCCCATTAGAATTTGAAAGTTTCCCATTCTAAACCTGACAGACTTTTATCGCTTTTACATCTATGTTTTTAAAATATCAAGCATACTATGACATGTATTTTTCTGTGGTACATGTTGGAATGGCATATTTCAGTCTAGAAAATTGTCTCTATCAAAAACCATTTTAAGAGTTTAAAATTTGTTCACGTTTTACTTGAGATTTGTGTTAGCCTTCTGCCTCCTAACCCTAAGTTCAGATTACCTTGATGTGTATCTTGGGATATAGTCTTTATTCGAATTACCGACCTGGGTCTGGGAGACTCCTCAGAATGTTGAATCCTGATCCACAATTGGTGGCTCTATGGTAATTTTGAACTCTAAAGAAGCTTGGAATGGTCCAACTTCCTCATCAACGACAACATCTCTACTAAAGCTCAACTAATTCGTGTCAACATCAGTTAACTTGTAAGCTTTGTGAATGTTGTTGTACCTTGCTCTTAGGGTCTAACGTGGTGCTCTTCTCATTTGGAATCCAGGCATAAGCAAGAGAACCAAAGAACTTAAGATGATTGACTTTGGACGTCCTCCCAAACCATGCTTCTTTTAGGGTCTTCTGCTTCAGCACTATCATTGGAGATCTATTCAGCAGATACTGCTATGAATATTGCCTCAGTGCAAAACTTGTTGGGCACGTACTGTTTAGCACAAAAGTCATTGATTTCTTTGGAGCAAAATTTTCCATCTTTATTAGATCTAGATTGGTAATATGACAACCAGACTCTTTTTCCTCTATTGCTTGAATTTTTTTTAATTCATTCAATAGTTCATATTTTAATTTCAAGAAATACACCCACATTTTCTTACCATAGTCATCAACAAATATAAGCAAATACTTGGCACCAATGATTGATGCATTGTTCATTGGTCCACAAAGGTGCATGAACTAGTTGAAGAATGCTATTTGCTTTCCAATCTTGTCCTACCTCAAATGATGTTATATGTTGCTCGGACACACCCTAAATCTATTGTTGCATGTCAGGAAATCCATCTACTAGATTCTATCGAGCCAATTGAAGGAGGTAGGTTAGGTTGAGGTGTCCATATGGTATATGCCAAAGGCTATTGATGTTTAATGCACTCTTGGTTGCCAATGCATGCTCCCTGACCTGTCCAATGTCGACCAGTTTGAATAGTCCATGATCCTCTGCACCAAGAGCATTAGTCTTCTTGGTCCTTGTCAACTATGTAGCATTTATGATTGCGAAAGTTGACATCTAGCTAGGGACAGTGTCTCATAATCTGTCTAACTGATAGCAGATTAAGCTCCATACTTGGCACATAGTACACATTAAGGAAAATCAACATGTTCCCTCGAAAGGAAATTTGCACATTTTCTTTGCTAACTACTATTCTTCCCCACCACATAAGATCATTGAATCCTTAGAGGAACAAGGAGTGTACTTCGTGAGCCAGTCTTGTCTATTGGCGAAATGTTGTGATGCATCCTAGTCGATGCACCAAGTAGATAACCTGAACTGATTTGCTTGCCACTTGGCCATGAATGCATAGAAAGTTGGTAACTCCTATAATATATATGTTCTACAACATGAGCCTTTTGCTGAGGCCTTCCTTGGTTGGTTTTTTGTTTAGTCAACCTCTTTTTGCAGAACTTCCACATATAGCCCACCTTGCTACAATAGTGACAAGTGATGTTCTTGTTATCACACAACTTGTAGTTGTCCCTTATGGTATCCCATCCGGGATGGTAGAGGAGATGGACAACTAAAGAGGTGACCCAAGAGATGCCACGGTTCCCAATGCAAGCTGGGAGTCACGTCAACCGAGGCACTCTTCACTTTAGATCGAGATGAATCAAGACCAAGGGGGAGACCCTACAACCAATCAAAGATGATTGGACCAAAGCAAAGGTTTCTAGGGGAGTGTGAAAGGTGGGTTACGGAAACCAATGCAAGGTTAGGTGGACCTAGAAGTTTAAGTATGGTCGAAAGGGGCTTAAGGGATGACTTATGTTTCAACCAATGAATGATTTAGGACACATAATGAGATATAAAAGACAAGCTCTAGTAGCATGAAATACACAAGTGGGACCCACTTCCTTGGGATATGGAAATGGCTCAAATGGGACCCACAAGGTTAAGGGTGCAAATGGTACCAAGGGGTATGCAAAGAGTAGATCAATGGATCTAAGGTGAAATTAGAGATACCCACATATGGGATCTAGCACTTGACACAAATCCCAAGGAGTGCGAATTGCCTTAGGTGGACTAGTGCCTTGATGGATGGGCTAATGGAGTAAAAAGAGATGTGTAAATGTAGATCGGGATACCTAGGATGCAAATCAAGTGGGTTACTCAAGATGTGATGGTTGGATCTTACTAGATCTAATGTTTCACCAAGTGACCCAAGTGGATAACAATCCCCAAAATGAGGAATGATACCCCCAGGGTAGAACTTCACAAAGTGAGACACTAGATATAGGTTTCAAGGTATGCTCTTTCCAAAACAAGTGGGATCTCAAACACCCAGTTTCTCAAAGTGGGACAACTCAATCACCCAAGGAGTGCGACTTTGCTCAAGGAGGGCAAAATGCATGGAAAAATGTATCAAATCAAGTCCAAAAGCCACCAAAGTTTAGATCCCGGTAGTTTAGGCAATTGTTAATGTGGATCTTGAAAATCAAGGGCATCCAATGGCTAGATCTCCATAGATCTGAGATTGAATATGCACCACCAAATTGATCCAAGTGGGGCACAACCCTCAAAATGAAGAATGGGGCCCACAAGGCAAAAGCCAATGAAGTGAAGCACTAGGGGTAGGTTATCAAATGTGAGGATCAAGGATCAAGTGGGATATCACCTACCCATGTCTTGGAACCAACCAAACTAGCTTCTCCCAAGGGGTGCGATTTTGCTCAAGGAGGGCTAAGTGCCTTGGAAAGTGTGTCAAATGGAACCCAATCACCACCAAACTATAGATCCGAATTGCTGTGGCTACTATAGAGGTGGGTTTTCAATATCTTTCCAAGAGCCAAGCTAGATCCAAGTAGGTCTAAGAAAAACAAAAATGAGGGTTTTGAATTTTAAGGGTTTGTGACCAATGAAGAAGAATGGATGGATCTAGGCACATACCTTGTAGATCTTACCTCAATTGCTTATGGCCACCTTGCAAATTGATAGCATTCTCCTATGTGTATATTCAAGAGTGTCACGTACCCACCTATCTATCCAATTCGTGGAAGGGAACATGATGGCAAATCCTGGGGCTTTTACATAAAACTCAGCCCATACATTAGATTTTGAAGCAAAGAAATACATGTGTGCAGATGTAAATCAATTAAACATGCACAGTGGAATGAAAACCTCATCCACACACAATACATGATGCCATTCAATTTAACACAGCCAACAAATTAATGCATTTGCAGAAGTAATTACATAAGAAAATACTCATCTTGATGTAATGCTGTCCCAACAACTAGCTATGTCGCTGCAACGTTCCTCCCAACCGTAGGTCTCTGCCCAGCCTGTCTTATTTCAGCACTCAGAGACCACCCCTGAGCTGGGCATGATATCTACAAGGAACATGGGACTCTCAAACCCTGCACGGCCAAAGCAATGGATACCCATCTCAACCCCAACATTCTTCTACACACAGTAGCTCAAAACTGGCATGGATACACAATTCAACCATGGATTCACAGAATAGGGTCTATGGGTTTTACCCAAAACGTGGGCACACCAAAAACGGATTGTGGGAAGAGGGAATCAACCCCAGGGAGAAAACTGATTTCTCCCATAGATGTATGAGCATTCAGTGGGCCAAAACGGCCTCAATTAAACCCCAAATCGTTTCCCCTCTCTTGCCCACTGTTAGCCACAACAAAAACTCCCTTCCCATCTAGGAAAACGAAGGTAAACACAGGAAATTCATGGAGGGAAATGCCCAGGAAGCTCTAAACTCGTGAGAGAGCAAACTGATGGTTGAATAATGGCTTGGGCAGCAATTTCGTGGCCCTTTTCTTGCCCAAGAAGCCAAACACGAAAATCTAGGAAGGGTGGCTTGCCCATACTCGAATTTGGACAGCCATACCTCCCATTCCCCAAGGCATTAACTACCTCAACCAACTCTTGGGAGAAATCAATGATTGGGTACAAAAGTCAACATGGGTAGTTGAGGGTTCATGGGTTCTCTCATTGACACTTGGCTTGACTTGATTGGCTTAAGGGTTTGAATATTTTCCTCTCAATTCCTTGTAACATCATGCCCCCATCTCTTGTTGCATTGCATAGCTAGTTGTGGGCATTTATATTAAGATGCATATTTACAATTCCCATGGTTCACTAGCACATGGGTAGCATAATTTCAAATACTTGCCTCTTCTAGGTTGAGCGTTCGCTAGTGGGGCCTTGGCCTTGAGCTCCACACTAGGAATCATACATAATATGCATACAATACTTACATTATAACCCAAAATATTACAAGGGTCAAAGTGGGGACGTGACAAAGAGTGAGATCCAAGAGCTCCAAGCCAAAACATCCTCCTCCAAGATTGCCAAATTGTCCTCCTCCTACAAGACAAGATCAAGTGAAACAAGCCAAGTAAGATGATTATGAAAATGATGAAAAGATGTAATAGAAAGCATCAACTATGTCACAAAGATACAATAATGATACTCCCTGTCACCAAGATCAACCCAAAAGAGAATATGTGGATCCCTCCAACAATAACCCTCAAGAAATAGTCCTCCTCTCCACCAATTCGGCCTCCCTGCAAGACAACAACATGTAGCTCCAAAATCCACAATGATACATAGAAGAGATATACTGAATACTCAAGATGCAAGAGAATCCACAAGACAAGAGAAATATGCTCCACAAAGAAGTGTTCTATTCCAATATTCCAGAGCTCCAAATGTGAGCTATACAATAGGGGGTCTCCTCCTTATATAGGATAATAAAGACCAAAACCCTAGATCTCAGAACCACTTTACAAAAGATGAGTGGTTGAGATTAAAAGATCTCAATACATAATCAATGGCTAAGATGAATCATAACAACATAACACATGGATCACTCAATAGAATGATGACATCATAGCTAAAAGTACTCATGGAAGGTGACGTCATCCTCTAGAGGAGGCAAAAGTACATGGGCCCACCTTATATGACTAGGACATGACTCATGAACCACATGGTGGGGCTAGGAGGCATCAATCCTTGCTAGCTCATCCCCATGGCACAATAAAATAATATAATATGTCCAAAATAAATACAAATGATCAAATCTGTCCTCAAAATCTGTGAGAGACATGCAGTAAATGGCCTCCTGTGGCCTCTGTGGACCCCACTGACTGATGACAACTGGCTGGAAGATAGGGGGTTCACCATGGAAGACCTCTGTGAAGACCAAATGCCAAAACTTTGCCTCAATTGCCCAAATCAAATTCCTCAGTGACCCTTTTATCCTATTTTTGGACTGCCTTGGTAACTGTGAAAGTGCTGAAACTGCCTCCTAGGGCAACTGCGTTATCAATCTGAGCCCTCCAGGCTCTCCAGAAAGGGGGGTAAATGGTAATAACAAGTGGCTGGACCACCCCCTCCTCATACAATGCCCTAGGTGAACTGGCTTCTCATGGCCCCTGTTGCTCAAGCTGGGAAATTAGCCCCAAATCTGGTCAACAAGTGTAAAACTGCATCTATCACTATCAGAAGTGCCCGGAACTGAATGATAAGTGTCTCATTGGATCCAGAAGACCCAAATCTACTAAGAATGTGTACTCATACACCATGGGTTGCCCCGATGGGCTATCTGTAAGGCACTACCATATATGGACAGTGCATAATTTGATGATATGGAGTAATAATAAAACCTGCTGAAATGCATCAATCACCATCTGAATCATATGTCCATCATATAACATCATCATCAAGAGTATGTGGGCCCATCTATCATCATCAATAACCATGCATGGCCCACATCATCACGGATCCCAAGAAATGACCATAGTCAAACTGGGTTTGACTGGGTCAGTATATAACCAAGGAATAATCACATCAATAGACTAAGACATGTTCCTCTAATCATACTCACAGCTTAACTTAAAGTATAACATCATTCAGTGGCATTAATCATGTTAGCACATTCCGTTGTTATTTTATTATTACTTGCACAATAGCTTAAATGACAAATTCACCCATTGAACATGGTCTAACCGCTAGCTAAGGGTGAAGGCTAGGAACAAGGCTGGGCAAAGGAAGTGACTTGTCTGACTCAACTAATAGACACTTTGGATTGGGAGAAAGGGGGAAGCTACAAACTCTGTGCTGGACAAATGAACACGGGGAATGGTTGTGCCTCACAAATGGATAAGTTGTTTAGAGAGTGCTTATTCAACTTAGGCATCATGTCTACTTTTATAAAAGATGATCCAGTTTCATTAGGATCCATTGATTTCATTTCATGGCCTTTTTGTCCTACATAACCCTTCGGATCTCAGGTGTGCTGATAAGCACAACTAGTTGCAGCTTGCATCCAGGGCATGTTTATACATATACATAAGGTCAACAATTGTTTAGATATAGCATTTAAGAACCATTGCTTTTTGGACCTTTCTTATACTCTCCAAGGAGTATTTTTAGCAGTTTATCGCTCTTGCCCTTTTTAGTTTCCATGGGCGAATCTATATAAGTTTCCATAAGTAGTACATGAGTTTTCAGTTTTAGCCAACAACATCTCAAGTGACTAGGGGGAGTTCGAGCCAGTGCCAAACATCGGGACAACTGACCATAATGATTTAGGCCTACAATCCAGCTTACCAAAGGCAAGCTTTGTCACCAACTTAGAGCCGAGACACTAACAAACAGGGATGCGGTCCAAACACAGAGGTAGTAAAAAGGGAAGTCCTCAGTATCAGAAAGTCAAATAAGACAAGTCAAGGGTAAAGCCAAAATAGGAAAGTCATGGATGGATGGAGTCAAGTGAAAGTGGAGCCTAGGCTAGCAGACAAATGGTGTCAAGAAAGACCATATTTATGTAAGGTGGTAAACCAGTGAGTTTTGTCAAACAACCTAAATGTGGAAGTAAATGTCCATTTTATAGTTCATCATCAAGATAGTTCATTTTAAGTTTTACATATTTTGCCACATCATGAATTATATACCAAGCTAATGCTATGAACATGACTAAAGCAACAAGATAGTAATCCACTGTCAATGATCAATCATCCATAGGTCATACAACATCATCATAAGAATAATCATCATCTATCATCTGAAACACTGTTGTAATACATCTCTAGGCATTGAACTGAAACTGTATGGAATAAAGGGTCATATCAGTTATCAAATCTGAACTCTCAAGGCTCAGCCTTGACACAAGGTCTAATATAAGTCTGAATAATACACTGCTCTGATCATGAGTGATCCCAAAATATAAAGTCATCATAGCCAAGCTCTGGATTGTGCAGATATCTACTAAGCGAGAATAGTGGCCCTGCTACTATGGTTTGATAACAGTTCTTTTGACTCTTGGTGGCATATTCACCATTTCCTTGAATTTTCTTCTTTGCCCATTTGCCTTTGCCCCTTGACATTCGCTGCAAAGGCCTATTCTGAACCCTTTGTCTCACTGTCGCTACCGAACTGTTTTTTCCATCTATCCTGCTGTAAGATCTTATTGCATAACTCATCAAGCTTCAAGTGAACACTTGTAGAGGTGATGTTCAGGATCTCCATAAAATGCTCATAAGAACGTGGTAAGATTTTTAGTGCGATTACCACCATGGCTCTTCTTCCACTTTCTGTTCAATGTCCTCCATCAGTTCTCGAACATCCTTGATCTTCAATAAGTGCTGCTATAATGATACAGTCTCATCCATTGTGATTGAAAACCACATATTCTTTAGGAAAAAGGCTCTACCCTTGTCCGAAGTTTCATGCAATTTTTTCAGTTGCTTCAAAATCCCTACAGAAATCTTCCTTGTCTAAGCCTCAAGAAGTATTGCATCTATCACTGACAATTTAAGCAACATTACTGCTTTTTTGTTTCGCTCATCAAATTTATCCCTGTCTTTACCTACAACTATTGGGCGAGTTTCTTTACTTGGGACCAGTGTTATAAAAACTGGCTCGGAACCGGCAAAACCGGCCGGTCCAACCGGTTCCAAGGGTTTTCCGGTCCGACCGTTTGATTCAACCTGTTTTTGACAGGTTATGTACGGAACTGGCCGGTTTCCACCAGGAACTGGCTGGTTCCGTACGGAACCGGCCAGTTTTCTCAAACCAGTCGGGTTCTGTATGGAACCAGCTGGTTCCATATCGGGTCTTTCTAGGGCTAAAAAACTACGTTTTGAATTTTTTATTATTAAAAAACCAAAAATTTTGGGTACATCGACCACATCCGCTAACGTACTTACCGTACAATCACTATATATTGACGCAGGGACCCTCAATTGCAATCACGATTCACAATCATCTTTCGATTTTTCTAGGTTGAGCATATGAATTACGGGAGTTAGGGCAACAGGGCATTTGGGAGTTTGGAATCAAATCTCAATTGTGGGCCATGGCACAACCAAATTTTGGTTTTATACACTCTTACTTGCTATATACATGAGAAACTTTGCATATTTGTGTATAATGGTTTGAATTCACATGAATATATATTTATTTTTTTGAAAATATGAATATCTTATGTATTTTTGCTCAACCAGTTTTTTTATCCGGTTTTTGTCCGGTTCCGGGTCCTGGTGCCGACCGGTTTGACCACTGGTCCGGTTCTCATAACATTGCTTGGGACAATAGCAGTCAAGCACTTGTACTAAAAAATGGCCAACATACATTGCTTCGACATTGTAGTTTTGACCATAGAACCTCTAGCTGCCTTCCATCACGATGTTGGGTAAAGACTAAAGAGGCCATAGTGGCAAATAAAAAATGTAAAAAAATATAGTAAAACAGAGTAAAATGCTGAAAATACCTGTTCTTCCTTCCTTTAATCTGCAATTCGAGAGTAGGAACACTTGCATATTAGCTCTAAACACCTGTAGCAGTCATGTATAGCTGAAAAACACGAGGATTTTATGATAAATCTTCCCTCTAACAGCACAAAAACACCCTGATTTTGACAAATCTGCTCAAAAACAGCCCAATAAACCACAAATCTGCTCTCAAACAGTTGAAAAGCATATAGATCTAGACAGATCTACACTCAAACAGTTGAAAAACACAGATATAGACAGATCTGCTCTCAAACAGATGAAAAACAATTAAATTTGCTACAAACAGCACCAAAACAGTTAATTTCTCCTTGGATCTGTGGTAAAGCAATAAACTAGCAGCTAAAACTTCCAGATATGTAGGTCTGGGAAACAATTCATCTATGAATAGATCCATTTTGCTTCCAAATCATCTAAATTGTCAGTTAATAAAAAAAAATTCACTGATCTACAGTCCAATTAGGCTGTACAATCAAAATTTTCTTTAATTGCTGGTCTGTATGCTCCAATTTTGGCTTGGAGACTGAAAATCTGTTCTGCACAGTCATATGGCTCAAAAGTTTGGTCCCGTACAGTCCGTGTGACCCAAATCTGCTTTGGCAGCAGTCTGTACATTTCAAGTGTGGCTGAAACGACAAATCTTTACAGATCCATATGGATCCGTAAAATTGTATGGCGGCTGAACTTGGTTGTTGTACTGTTGTTCCCATACAATCCTGTATGGCTGATCCTTTGGCTGTTGTACAATGGTTCATGTGTGGCTGCTGTATGACGACTCACTTGCAGCTGAGATACGATGGGCGAGATTCAGTTGATTTACATTGGTTGTACAGTCATATGTCAGCTCGTATGATTACAGATTCTTTTTTTTAATTCTTTGGCACCTTGATTTGCAGGGTTCCACTTCAAAAAATATTGACTTGCTTTAATTGGAAATTTAAACGAATGAATACTTGGTTTCTGTGAAATCCATTTGGTCCTTTGATGTGTTATGCTAGCAATCCCTCGAACTGTCTCTACCGGCAGCAGTGACCAGGTCTTCACACTCTCATAGACTTTTGTTGCTCTAGCTGAGCTTTGATACCATATCACGGAAATCAAACACAGAAACCAAGGTCAATTTGAAAGAGTTATTCATATTGTATATTGCATAAAGGAGAAAGTGAAAGCTTTCTTATAGAGGGTTACAATTGGGTCGAATCAATCCACTTTATGAATGTGGGATAGACTGAGAAACACAATAAAGTGAAATAAATCATAAAAGTACAAAATAACTTGAAGTCGAAGTGAATATATTAATACCTATGTTTAATTTCTGATTGACCATTATAATCTGAGATTTACTTTAACACAATAATGATAGTTTATTGTACAAGCAGTTGCTGTCAAGAGATGAGAACAATGGGACTTCTTTAGGTTTATCAGAATCATCTTTGTTTCAAACGAAAATATGTACACTATTGATTTGTATGGGATAATATTGATGCATCTATATTTTTTATACCAAAGCAGCACTTTGAATCATGGCCTGTTAAACTAGTTTACAGACATTACTTTGATTATAATACATGTAACTTGGTTTGTTTATATCCACTAATAATGATGGCTATGCATTATTTTGTGAATCTATGATAGTAAGAACGATAGAGCAAGAGATGCTGGCTGGTATAGTCATGGCATGTTTTTTTTGAGATAAAAGATGGTTCCATTCTAATGGCATCCTTATGTCCAAAAAATATATACTTCCGCTTTAAGCCATGATATTAAGAATAATGAGGTCAAGGACCTTTTAGGAGACCTCTAACAGGCTGCCATCTTGATTTAATATCTCGTTTTACATTTCACTGGGCATGGTTAATAAATAAATTCATCCCAGAACTTGGAACAAACTGGACAGTGTTTGGTTTAATCAATAACCAGTACAGATGAAACTGATAAGTTCCAAAAGAGTCTATGTTAACAATTTTATTAGTGTGCTTGCATTTCTTTCACCAGCAAGTCCAAACTATCCTTTCATCTGAACAATATATTGGGATAATTCGGCATGAATGCACATTCTGGCTGAGCAGAAATTGTTCTGAAAAGCATAAATCTGATTTCATGTTCATATCAGCTGTTTTCTATTGTTTTATCATTCTGGACACACTACATGTTTACTATGCAGATGCATGATGTTGTAACCCTAACATTGTATTTCTTTGCCATATTTTAGCACTCGGCTGTGTAGTATTTTGATCTTAAGATGTTCAAGGAAATCTTGAATGACATGTTCTTAAAACTTGACACTTTATGATGGATGATACTGCCATAATGAATTTTATTATATATTGATTACAAAGTTAGTGCATAAATCTCCTTTTGATGATTATTGATTTTCATGCATCACGTTTTAAGCAAGCTTACATCTCTGAAGTTAATACAAAAGCTACAAATTGAAGTGCTTTCTGATGTATTTGGATTATGATAATAGCTTTCTGAACATTGATAAATACATATATTCTTGCTTGGTTTCATAATGAATGGCAAGTTAGCTTGTATGGGCATTCACTTAAAATTCAGGCACGAGTCAATGCTGGTTAAGATGATATAGAAGACAAAGATCCTGTGTTTCGTCTCATAATTGGTGCAGATTCATCATTCATATAACTGGTGCAGACAATTGTGAAGAATCATTTTTTTTCTAAAGAAAACCTCACAGAAAACCCTCCGAGTACTTCCCCAAGATCCATGGATGGTAAATGGGGTAAACTGTCAGCCCTGATTATGGAGCCTAAATCCAAGGGGATCAAAAGAGTCAAACCCATGATCTCCCCAATTTTGGAGGAGAGATCTCACGTCTGGCTCATGACTGCTTGAGCTAACCCTTGGGGCTAGCTGTGAAGCATCATTTATGAAGGGAAATGATACATCTTCCTCATCGAGGGGAGACAAAATGCCACAAAGAATATGAAGAGATCATTTAATGTGACTCTAAATAAGTCTATTAGTTAGAGTCAATGGGGGAATCTGCTGTTAGCAACTTGCTGGGTGTTATCTCCAATTCTCTAACCCAGAAGAGAACATTTTTGAATTAATAATATCGGCAGTGGCTTTTATTTTCTTATGTTGAGTTTTCACTGTTTTTTGAGTGATTTTCTGCCATTCATTTCTAATGTTTGATGTGGTTGTGAGAATCAAGCATAAGCTGGTTTTGCCATTATTGATGATTTCAGCTTTGTAAATCTGATTTTACTTGAATATCTTTACTGCAATATTTTATATCAGTTAAATCAGATCAGCATGGGGTTTAACTGTTGTAAACATTTTTTTGTCTGCTTTATTTGTCGTTTAGGTTCATATTAAGTTGGTTTTGAATGATTCTTGGTACTAACCTGAGAGCCTTATTTGGATAGATATTTTTTGCAGTTGTTTTCTGTTGGTTTATAAGTTTATATTCCACTTCATTTAGCAAACATCCATTTCCCCTTTGTGTGCAGAAATGTACAAATTGTTGCACCGAGAGTAGCTAGGTGCTTACAACCCAGTATGGGGGAGATGTGTAACGTTATGTAACGATGTCACATTATGTACCCAAAATTAAAAGTATTTAATTTTTTTTATATCGACTCGTAAAATAAAAAATGAAAACCAAATAAAAAATAATTAAAAAAATCCATATTCGCTCATAAAATAAAAATTTAAAACCAAATAAAAAGTCATTAAAAAAATAACACCTCAAGAAATTGGATGCCTCTTGGTGCTTGATAGATCTGCATTTAGGATGGATCTATGCTAGTAAATAATTGTCTTCATTTAATTAAAGTAATGAAAATTAAATTGAAAAACTCTTTCCTCGCTGTTTGCCTATAGGCAACCAGGCCTTGGATTGGAAGATAAACACCTAAGGGATGTGAACACATGGTTGTGAACAGGTTTCTTTTTCTCTTTCTACCTAAAAATGAAGTTGGTTGTGAGAATTGTTTATGCACTATGAGAATTTCATGTGCAGAAGCAGGAAATGTTCTTGGTAACCAGTATGAGAAATGTATCATTGTAGCCCCTACTAAAGTCTAATATACTGCGTGTTTATCTAATACATATTTTATGAGGCATCCGTATGTATTTTATTGTTTTCTAGTCACATCTGGATGATATTGTCTTCACTAGGGTGATTGTTCTGCATTTTTCCTGTTTGACATGATTTTCACTTCATTTCTATTCTAGGTATGATTATTTATGTGCAAAATTAATGATCTAGGAAACATTTACAGCTGGACTCTAACATATTTTTGTTATGAACGACATTAGTTGGTTTTAAACCATTTTTGTGATCACTGCAGCAACGTCAAGACTAGCGTTCGAAAGGATTTCTCCTGGTGTCTATCTTGTGTTTGGGAGCTAATTGATAGTCTTACCATTGGTTTAAGTACAACAGAGCATCAATTAGCATTATCCCGCAGGATTATTCCATCTGTCGGGTGTACTATTTGATAGAACTTGTACTAGTTGAATTACAACCAAGAATTTAGGATTTATTAGCTTATGCACATTCAAGCTAATTACCATTGTATGCTCTCTCTCCTTGCACTTGGATGGTTTTGACTTGAAGCATTATTAGTTTCACTTGTCAATTATGAATTATGACCCCTTTTGTACTTCGTATACTGAAGAGATTGCATTCTGAATAACCTTTCATTCTGAAGAGATGTTAAGCATGCCATATTGTTTTAATGCTTCTAACCTTTGGTTTCTGATTCTGTGCTGGAAATGCATTTTGTAAGAATGCAGCTATGGACTAAGTTTGACTTGAATATCATTGCTTAAGCAAGAAGAATGAACTAAATTAATTTGAAAGAGATGGCAATGTAACAAAAACCGGTGAATAAAATTACTTGATTGTGCCTTTTTTGCCTAAATATAGTCTGTATATTGTATTTGAATGTTGGATTCTTCAATTATTTAGATTGGAATTAGAAGATTTTTTTAATATGTACCCATTTTCTTTGACCTTTTCAGATAGTACCAAAAGAAGTGGTCCAATCATTGTTTCAAGCATGCAAAACTGGGCAATTTGACTTGGCACAGAAGGAAGTTTCAGACATCATAGCGGAGGGACATCCAGCATCCCAGATCTTTTCTCAGGTTTTAGTGCATGTCTTTGAAAGTACAAATGATATATGGGTGTTAAGCAGCTCCTCTTTTATGTATAAATATTGCCCATTTTTGTTATGGTTGTAGTAAGTTAATTTATGAGTGAAAAACTACATCTGCCGCAACAAAGTAGCTGGCTCATGGCACATTTTTGCATGGTCCAATGACTGTTGGTGTCGGACATATTCTACTGCCTCACTGAAGCAGTCATCAAACATTCATCATAGGCCCATTCAATTTAAGGTAAACTGGAAAGCAATATAACAAATTAGATAAATTCTGGCAAAACAAAATAATAAAATATACACGAAGTCTGCCCTTGAGGCCTGGGCTTTTATGTCTCAACACAATATACACAAATTCTGCACTTGAGGCATGCTGCCTGCTAGGGGACACAGTCATTGTCATGTTTAGGGTGCCTCCAATTAGAATTGCTTGTTTTGGTTTGTGGGCAACCATGAACCAAGTTGTGGAATTGTTCTAGTCAGTGAAAAAATGCTTTGCCCAAGTCATTATTGAATTTCTGTAGGGAATTGGGAGGGAGGATTTTCGGAGGCTCATGACTGCATTAAACCATGTGTGGAACCTGTTATTACACAACTTGTAGTTGTCCCTAAAGGTATCCCATCCAGGATGGTAGAGGTGTTGGACAACTAAAGAGGTGACCCAAGAGATGCTGCGGTTCCCAATGCAAGCCCCGAGTCACGTCAACCGAGGCACTCTTCACTTTAGATCAAGACTAATCAAGATCAAGGGGGAGACCCTAGCCAATCAATGAAGACTAGCTAACCCAAAGATTCCTAGGGAAGTGTGTATGATGAAATAAGGAGATCATTGGTGAGTTAGATCTATGAAGGTTAAGTGGACTCAAGGGTTAAGGTGTGGTTGAAGAGGCTTTAAGAGTGACAAGTGTTTCAACCAATGAATGACTAGGCCCACTTATGGGGTTCAAAATAATAGATCTAAAGATGACTTAGTACCATGAAAATTAGCCAAGTGGGGCCCACTCCTTAAAAAGTGGAAAATGGTCCAAGTTGGGCCCACAAGGTCAAAGTTGAAATGAGATGGCACTAAAGGTATGCTATGACATGGATCTAGGGGTTTGATGAAGAAATAGCATAACCCAAGTATGGGATCTAGCAATGGCCACCTACCCAAGGAGTGCAAATTACCCCAAGGATGGCTAGTGCCTTAAATCAAGGGCCAACTGGAGTCGGATGGCCACTAAATTATAGATCGAGATTGTTAAGATGATAATCAAGGTGGGTTTTCAAGATCAAGTACATGCCATGGCTAGATCTCCATAGATCTAATGCATCACAAAGTGACCCAATTGGGGCACAACCCTCATAATGAAGAATGGGGCCCACAAGGTGAAAATCACAAAGTGAAGCACTAGGGGTAGGTTTTCAAGGTTGATCTATTCAATGCAAGAAGAATCTCACCTACCCACGATTAGGAACTAGCAAAACTAGCCTTCCTCAAGGAGTGCGAATTGCCTCAAGGAGGGCTAGGTGCCTTGGGAAATGGGTCAAATGAGGGCCAATTACCACCAAACTTTAAATCGGGATTGCCGTGTTTATTATTAAGGTAGGTTTTAAATTTTATACCCAAAGCCAAGCTAGATCCAAGTAGATCTAAAAAAAAGTAAAATGAGGGTTTTGATTATTAGGGTTTTATGACCAATGAAGAAGAATGAATGGATCTAGGTACATACCTTGTAGAACATACCTCAAATGCTTGTGGCCACTTTGCAAATTGATAGAATTCCCCGAATGTGTATATTCAAGAGTGAGTGAGATCTAGTGCTCCAAGCCAAAACGTCCTCCTCCAAAGATAGCCAAATCGTCCTCCTCCTACAAGACAAGATCAAGTTAGAAAAAATCCAAGTAAAAGAATTATGTAAATGATGAAGAGATGTAATAGAAAGCATCAACTATGTCACAAAGATACAATAATGATACTCCCTGTCACAAAGATCAACCCAAGAGAAGATATGTGGGTCCCCCCAACAATAGCCTCCTTCAAATCGTCCTCCTCCTCATCAATTCGGCCTCCCTGCAGAAAAACGACTAGTAGCCCACGATCCACAATGATACATAGAGAAAATACTGTATATTCAACTTGCAAAAGAATCCATCAAGACAAGAGAAGTAGATCCACAAAATAGTATTCTATTCCAATCTTCAAGAGCTCCAAAGGTGCCTTTACAATGAGGGGGTCTTCTCTTTTTATAAGAGAGGAAGACCAAAACCCTAAACCACTAAACCACTTTTGAAAACTAGTGGTTGAGATCAAAAGATATAACAATCTAATCAACGGCTAAGATGAACCAATACAATATAAGACATGGATCACTCAACTAAGTGATGATGTCATAGCCTAAAAGACTCTAAGGAGGGTGACGTCATACATGGGGGTGGCTAATAACACATGTGCCAGAACAAATAGACCAAGACAAGTCACTAGGAGCACATGGTGGGGCTAGGAGGTATTAATCCCCTTCACTAGCTTGTCCCCATGGCACAATAATATAAAATATGAGTATATGACATGTCTAAGTACATAAATGATCAAATCCTATCCCCATAATTTGAGAGAGACAAGCAGTAAAAGACCTCCTGTAGCCGCTGTGGACCCCACTAATTGATGCCAACTGATCTGGAAGAAGGGAGATACACCATGGATGACCTCTCAGCAGACCAAGTGCCAAAACCTTGCCTCAATTGCCCAAATCGAATTCCTCAATGACCCTTTTATTCCATTTTTTAATCCTCTTGAAAACCCTGAAAATGACCAAAACTGCTACCTAGGGTGCCTGCGTTGTCAAACTGAGTGTACTAGGCTGTCTGGAAGGAGGTATAATGGTAAAAACAAGTGGCTGGACCACCCCCTTCCTATGTAGCGCCCTAGGAAACGACTTGCCTCTAATGCTCCTGTTAGATAGGCCTCACCAGCATGCCCAAACTGGTCAACAGGTGGAAAACTGCTAATATCAAGCCCAGAAGTGCCCAGAACTGAAAGATAAGTGTTTCAATGGATCCAGAACACCCAAATCCACTACAGATGAGTACTCATACACCTCATGATAACCTGTAGGGTCCACCACATCCGGATAGTGTAAAATATGATGATCTGGAAATAATAATAAAAATGACCAACTGCATCAATCATCATCTGGAGCATATGTCCAACATATGGAATCATCAATAGGTGCATGTGCGACCATAAATCAACATCATAAAGCACAAGTGGTCCATCTCATCACGGATCCCAAGAATGACCATGGTCAAACAATGTTTGACTAGGTCAAAATACAACCAAGGACTAGATCATAACAAATGACTAAGACATGTTCCTTTAACCATATTTACAGCTTAACTTAAAGTATAAACATCAATCAAGTGGCAGTTAATACATAGATATTTAGTGTTATTTATATTTTACTTGCACCAAAGCTTTAAAGACATACTCACCAATGGACATGGTCTAACTGCTAAGATAGGGTGAAGGCTAAGAACAAGAATAGGACAAAGGGATGGCTTGACCAATTCTACTAAGAGATACTTTGGACCGGGAAGGAGGGGAGCTACACACTGTGCTGGACAAGATAAACAAAGGGAATGGCAGTGCCTCACAAATGGGTAAGTTGTTTAGAGATTGCTTATTCAACCTTGGCATCAAGTCTATATCAAGTTGATCCAAGTTCATTAGGATCATTCATTTAATTTCCATGGCCTTTTTTGGCCTATAGGACCCCTCTGGGATTTCACATGCGCTAAAAAGCACAACTAATCGCAGCTTGCATCCGGGGCATATTTACATTTATGAGGTCATCAATCTTTAGATTTAGCATTTATTTAGCCATTGCTTTTCAGACCTTTCTATACCCTTCAGGGGTATTTTAGCATTTCAGTGCTTTAGCCTTTATTCATCGTGTGTTTAGAAACACATTCTAGAATTTTAGTTTCATAGGATTTCATAAGAGATTTCCAATAATTTCCATAAATAATACAAGTGCTTCAGGTTTTAGCCAACAACATCTCATGTGACTAGAGGGAATTCCGCGCTAAGCCAAACATCGGGGCAACCGACTAGAATGATCTAGGCATAAAATCCAACTCACCAAGGGCAAGTTCTGTCACCAACTCAGAGTCGAGACACAAAACAAACATGGATGCAATCCAACACAACGGTAGAAAAGGGGAAGTCCTCCATATCAATAGTCAAAAAGGCAAATCAGGGAGAAAGCCAAAAATAGGGAAGGTCATGGATGGATGGAGTCAAGTGAATGTGAAACCTAAGCTAGCAGACATAACTGTCATGAAAGACAATGTTCATGCTCATATGAGGGTAGTAAAACCAATGGGTATAGTTAGTGAACCTTTAAGTGCAAGCAATACATCCATTTCATTATTTAAGACAACCAAGATATTTTATTTCATTTATTAAATAATACTGCCACATCATGAGTTATATACCAAGTCAATGCTATGAAGAGGGCTAAAGCAACAAGATAATAATCAATGATAACAATCACAAGTCCAATAGTCATATCACTGCATATACATAATCATCATCTAGAACCAACTGAAACACTGTTGCAATAATAACATCCAGAACACTAGGCACTGAACTGAAAACTGTATGGAACAAAAGGTCATATCGGTCATAAAATCTAAGCTCTCAAGGCTCAGCCTTGGCACAAGGTCTACTCAATGTCTGATATACATTGCTCTGATCTGTAAGTGATCTCAAATCATGCTGCTCATCATAACTGATCTCTGTAAAGGCAAAGCTTTGAAAAGTGCAGATATCTGCTCAGCAAGAATAGTAGGCCAGCTACTATGGTGTGATAACAGAACCCTGGCTTCTTTTCAGACATCTACTCTCGTTCCCCTCAAGAACAATATTGCTCAGGTGCATACATTGCTCAATCAGCTTCATGAGATTACTCTCTGTTGGACTTTAGACATTGTTGGGCACAAGCATGGTGCATATTTGCTTAGTTAATATTTAGGAAGGAACATTTGGACTGAAAAAGTTCCATCTATTCTTTCAAATTAAAAAGAGGGATTCCATGCAACAAATATGCAAATCTGCATGAAAACACATTGGATCATTTGAAATGCAAAAGCCCTTGTAAGCATATGTAGCAGAAAACATGTATAGCTAGGATGCTTGAATATTAAATATACGAAGAATGTATATATATAATATATATAAATATTTGTATTGAATAAAAATGATATGATTAGTGAGTACAATAAGAATAAGGTGCACCTTTTCAATATTACAATAATATTATACTTAAATATAATTATATGCTATTTTATGTTCATAACATTGCTGTCGTCTTAAAGAAATCTTTGTCCTCAAAGCTATTTCGGCTATTTTCACCGTTGATTTTGACATAAAAGCTGAGTAATAGTATTTCCTTAACTTTCACTTCTTTGGATAAGTACCTTTTAATATAAAATATTTTTATAATTTCCTTTTCTAATAATCCTTCACTTTTAATACTGATATATATTTATCTTCTACTTATATTTGAAAAACTTATCATAAGAGCCTAATAATTAATATTTTTACTCCACCGTTCTTTTCCTTACTGATCCAAGAGGATCTCCCAAATGACCAAAAGTCAAATGCTGAACAGGAGTACACCGTTGCGTAGAGCTCGTTGAGAGCTTTCTGGGGACACTCTTTTCATCCAAAACAGACTCCGGACATGAAAGATATGCGTTCTAAAACTTTGGGAAAATAGGCAAAATAACAAAAATAGGGGTGCCATGTGCCATGTACGGCAGGACCGTTCGTCAACATGGCAGGTGACTTGGCAAGTCAAGTTGAAGTGGCAGTCAAGTTGGCAGCTACGTGGACCTCTCACTAGTTGACATGTGACAGAGTTATTGCACAGTTGACAGGAATGTGGACCAATCGGAGGCTGCCACATGGCGGTCTGATTGGCCACATTATGGTTTTCCTTACCAAAAAATTGGCAGGCAGGGAAGATCGAATCCCTGACCTCCCGCCAGTGCTAACGCCTTAACACTATGTGCCTACCATCATGCCTGTCGGTGGTTCTTAACCACATAGGTCACACATCCTATTTAAAGTTAAATGGGCGGCGATTTTGAAAAAAGGTGGGCTTGAGGGCTTAGCCCTCGGCCTTGTTACTGTACAAACTAGAAGGGCTAATGCCCAGTAAGCATATGCGGGAAGTTGTGACCCCAATGTCACCTCGATCACGCTTCCTTGAACTTCTTTGGAAGTTGATACCTCCAAGGGAAAAGCCCTTTAATGTACCTGCCAAATTCCTTCCAAACACCTTAAAGTATAGATCAGTGCTTCTAATGGAGTCAAACACAAAGTAATAAAGAGAGTTAGGATGGTGCTTGTATAGTAGATTTGGCAGGTCCGTTTAGGGTTAAAAAGACAGGTCAAAGATTTTAGGCCCGAAATTTTAGGGCCGCGAAAATTTAGGGCCGAAATTTTGGGGCTACAAGGGCTGAAATTTTGGGATCGAGATTTTAGGGTTGAACCCTTAGGGCCGAGATTTTTGGGCCGAACTTTTAGGGCAGAAATTTTAGGTGCGAGATCTTAGGGCCGAAATTTTAGGGAGGCCCAAGAATTCAAAAAAATTAATCTTATTTTTTATTTTTCTGATTTTGTTATATTTTTGGGGCTTTTTGATATAAAATTGCAGACCTAAGAATTAACCTAATCTACCATGAAAATGCTAATAATTACATATGAAAATGCATCAATTTTGAATAAAAAAGGTGACAAGAGAAGGGATATGATTCTTGTTTCAATCCCAGGGCATAAGGGATCGATGACCAGCATCCCTACAAGAATAGTTCCTCTGGGCTTGCAAAATTAGGGCATCCACCAACAACCCCTAGGGTTTGTTGGGAGAGCCTGACAAATAGCAAAGTAGAGATCCAAGGCTCTCTACAAAGAAGGCTTCTTCAAGAGAACATCTTCTAACCATACACAATTGACAAAATCTTGATAATTAAGCCCTAATCAACAAATAGAATGCACTAGCATAGCACCATTCAACAAAGATAGAGATATTCTTACCAAGATTTAACAAAGATGAGCAAAGTAAGACCGTAGATTATTTTTGTGCATGAGTTCCATCCAACCATTCTAGCATCAACATGTATGTGTAAAAGAAAACCCTAGCATTCATCCACATTTCACTTCACAAGCCAAAGAAGAGACTCTCCAAGAGGTGTGCATCACATCATAAACCCATATAACAAGAGAAAAAGAAGAAGTATCATATTTGATCCCAAGTCTTGAGATTTACAAATGAATTAAGATGGTCTATTTATTCCCATCTTATCACAAGACTTTTAATTTATCCAAGCCTACATGTCAATTTGAAGTTAAAACAAAAATAATATAAAATATTCTAATACATGGGTAACTTGGGGTATTTTTCCCATAGTTTATCAAAGCTGATGAAAACGACTAGAACTGAGCAAATGGCTCCACTTTGAAGGATGGATTGAACAGGGGGGGTGTCATGCCCCATCTAACCCCAAATATGCTGAAAAACCCTCAACGCCCCCCCTCAAATCATGCTTGAAGGCCTAGTAGCTAGGATGGCGTCATCATAGTTTTGGGTTCAAGGAGAGAGGGTGCTGTGTTGAAAGGAGGCCAGGAGGGGTGCCTGGGGTGACCGGAAGAGGAGGCAAGTGCCTCTGAGTAGAACGTTGTCACCTGTGTGGAGATCAAGCATGGGGGTCATGTGATCCAGTGACCTGCCCCTAGGAGCCCTGGACAACAACCTCAGGGATACAAGCCCTAAAATGAGGCAGTCAGCAATGCCACTAAGCCATAGTACTCTTAAAGGAAGAATCAAGGGGTCTGACCATAACCATCCCTCAAAAGATGCAAATAACACCCCATCTCGGTCCTAAAAAAAACGACCTCTCCCTGGGAAGATATCTGAAAGTGAGCTGGTACTGGTACAACGTAATAGGCCCCATGGTATATATTATTCAAACCAACAAATCAACGGTGCCACAATCCACGAGAACCATATTATATATACGGTTAATATATATATGTCAACATATTTTATTGCCAACAAAACGGAGCCGTGGGGTTTGACTCCGTCACCTCTAGGTGGTTAAACCAACGTGTTACCAATGGGCCACGACCCTGTGCTTTACACCATATCCGCCTATAATATTTAAACATTTAAACCGGGATTCAACCCAAATTGGGCGTGCCTCCCATGGGCACCGAAATTGCCATTGCCAAGTTATTTAACCTCGGTTTTGGAGCGTGGCCAAGGTACAAAGCGGGCACAATTTTCAATGCAAGCACAATTCCCGAGGCAGGAATCTGTACAATCCGTACAGGCGACCATACAACGCAAGGGTACATTGTCTCGATGTGCATGCCAGGGGAGCTCTCAGGCAAAGTATAGAGTGTTTATACTCAAATTTCTCGCTTTTTCGAGACAGTCGCAATGGTGCAGTTTGTTTTTGCAGCTGATAGACATAATTTCAGAGTGTCCTCATAATTGATGTAATTTTCAACATTTGAAGAATTAATAGAAACGGTCTCACTGGAGGTGGACCCAAAGACGTAGTCTTGCATGGACGAACTCCGTTAACAGTTGTTGTCTTCAGATTATGGTTTGCATCTTTATTATTTGCATTCTTTTTATTTATGTGTTCTCTTTAAAGTTGCCATTTTAAAGCCATCGTCAAGAGTTAATTGTTGAAAACTTGAAACATTCTCACATAATTCATGGTTAATTAAAGATCCTGCAAATTCATATCATGTTTGGTATCAGAGCTTGCTTAACCAAAGAATTGTGAGTGTGTGAATGCTTACTAGGGCCAAGCTTAAGGCAGGTGAAGGAGAACTTGTGCCTTTTAACCCATAGATTGGACGTGCAACTCGAAGAAAGAAAATGATAGATGAAGATGCTCGTTCAGAGCACGATAAGGCTTTCAATAAAGATTTCTACCAGATGTCAGATATGGTAGAAAGATTGTTTGCAGATTATCAAGAGAGATTGGAAAAGAAGGGAAAGAAGAAGGCAAAAGCAAAGGATAATGCTTCAGTGAATCGGGGAAATGGAGGAGACCCTCCTAAACCTCCATCTTCACCTTCAAGTTCAAATTCTAGTTCTTCTTCTTCTTCTCATTCTCATCATTCTAATGATCATAAGAAAGATGCTGTTAAGCGGTTGTTAAAGCTTGATATAAAGTTTGATTTACCCATGTTTAACGGAGAACTTAACGTTGAAAAACTGGATAACTGGATTAGACAAATCGAAATATATTGCAGGATCCAGAAAATTGCAGGTGATGAATAAAAGATCTAGTTGGCCACTCTCCAGCTTGGAGGCACTGCTCTCATATGGTGATAGAACAAAACTCAAGAGGATCTTATTACTAAAGGTAAAATTATTTCCTCTTGGTATGAGTTTACTGCAGCGCTAAAAAAACAATTCTATCCATTGGGTTATATGCAGCAGGCTATGATGGATTGGCAGAATTTCAGACAAGGTAAGGGTCATAATGTGCAAGAATACACACAAGAGCTTAGAAAGAGGGCCTTAGTGCTGGGTATACCTCTTTATACTCAAGAAACACTTCTTAAATTCATAGGAGGATTGCATAGTTACTTAAGACATACCATTCTTATGTTCAATTCTACTAACCTGGATGAAGTGTGTGTTCAAGCCACCCATATTGAATCTAAGGGGAAGAGTACTTCCTATAACTTTTCTAAGAAGCCTTTCAAGCCAAGTGGAAAGAAGTTCAAAGGTAAAGGGAAAAGCAAGTAGACAACTACTGTGAAGAAAGGAAGTGATAAGCCTACATGCACCCATTGTCAAAAAAAGGGCTATGATGTATCCAAATGCTGGAAACTCAATCCATAACTCAAGTCGGAGAAGTTTTGGAACAAAAAAGAAGACAAAAAGATTACTGCCACTATCGAGCATGATTTGGGATCAGACTTTGGAGATGAGACAAAAATTGCAGCCATGGGCTTACAAGGTAAATCTTCTTTTGATTATGTTTCAAAAGTTGAACCTGTTCATGATGAAAAGAAAAGGAGTGAGTTATTTCACATATGGGTGATTTCTAAGCATACTAAAATCATAGTTTTAAAAATCAGCCAAACGGGTTTTGGTTTCGATCGATTTACCGGTTTGATAGCTAAACGATTCAACTCGATGCTCAAATCGGTTCGTTCGACCGGTTCGGTACCGAATTGGTCGGATCGGTTAATCTATGTAAAGTTTCGGTCGGTTTTGCTGAGAAGTTGATGTGGCATTGTGGGGAGTCGGGACCCGTGAAAACAACAGTTTTGGTTTGGTTTTTGCCTAAGGCCCTAACCTAACCCAACCCTAGATGTAAAATTGTGTATTGACCCCCCATTCTTTTAATCATTTACTATTCATCGTTGTGGAGACTTTGAGAGCCGCATGAAGTTTGAATCGTGACTGTTGAGCTGAAGTTCATGTCCATAGCCATGTATTATGACTGTTAAACAGTGCTGAGTGGAGTGAACTGTGCAGTTGCTAGCTTGTGGACAGAGGGAACTGAGTCTAGCTCGTGATGCTGCAGATATGTATTGCACAATACACTATGTGCCATTTTGATATATTGACTCTTATATGGTATATACATGAGCAGACTTCGGATATTTTGTCTCTAATGCTTTGGAATAATGGATTAGAATCTTGAAAACGCCGTTTTTCTTTAAAATTTAACTATTTTATGTATTTTTGAGTAAACCGACTCATTAAATTCAAATCGACCGATTTATGATTGAGTCATTGCCGATTCTGATTCCAATTCGGAGTTGACCCTCGACCGATTCTGATTTTTCAAACATTGACTAAAATTGATACTTTATTTGATAGCGGATCACATGCTAACCTGATTTCAGAAGAGATAGTTAAAAAACTTGGTTTGCAAACTAAGTCACACCCAAAACCATATCCACTTGGTTGGGTATGTGAAAATACACAACTACAAGTTACTAAGTAGTGTAGACTTACGTTTGCAATAAATTCTGGATTTATGGATGAAGTTGATTTGGATGTTGTCCCATTGGATATCTGTGGTATTATATTAGGTAGCCCTTATCTTTATGACAGGAAAGTAATCTTTTACAGAGAAGAGAACAAGTACTAGCTTACCAAGGATGGTGTTCAGTACATTGTTTGTGCTCACCGTATGAAAACTAATCATCTTTGGTTTCTGTAAGTCAAATGAAGAGATTAGTAAATGCTAGTAAAATTTTTGTTCTCATGATTGTTAAAGCTAAAGAGGTTGATAAGACTAATGCTTTTAAAGGTTGCGATCCTAAACTTAAAGATGAATTGGTTAAGGTTGTTGGTAAGTATGATGCAGTATTCCAGGAACCTAAAGGATTACCTCCTAAAAGGGAAATCCAACATGAGATACATTTGCAGCAAGATGCTCCTCTTCTGAATATTGGAATGTATCGATCTTCAGTGATCAAAAATACAGAAATCAAGAAGCAAGTTCAAGAGTTGCTTGAGAGAGGGGACATTTGACCAAGTTCATCTCCATGTGGTTCGTCGATTGTTTTGGTAGCAAAGAAAGATGGCGCATGGCGAATGTGTGTTGACTACAGAGCTTTGAACAAAATCACGTTAAAGAATCAATATCCTCTTGTATTGACGACCTTTTAGATCAGTTAAAGAATGCAAATTATTTCACTAAGTTAGACTTAAGAAGCGGTTATCATTAGATTAGAATCCATTAAAATGATATTTGGAAAACTGCCTTCAAAACTAAACAGCGTTTGTATGAATGGTTGGTTATGCCTTTTGGGCTTTGTAATGTTCCCGCAACTTTCATGCGGGTTATGATGTTGATTTTTATTATAGCAGTATAATTTTCTTCTCTTTCAACTTAATTGCAGTATAAACAAATATAGGATCACTGAAAGAATAACCATGCACAGAAAAAAAAAATAGAGACATAATAGTTTACCTTGGGAAAACCCAAACTCGAGAAAATCCCAACAAACCTTTCTTACTCAGAGATTTAGTACATAATACAAGTACATTAGATATAAGAGTGATCTTGAACAATAGAGATCACATAGAGAAATGATGTCAAAGAAAGAGCACCAAAAAATTGTCTTCTACAACCCAAAATCGAACTTTTCCTTGCTTGAGCGAACTTGTGTGAGGTGTGTCCAAATGAGGAGTCCCTTCTATTTATACTTGTTTTTGGGGTGACTTTTCCAACTGGGGCCGACTTGTCTATTTGCCTAGGCTGACTTCTCTTTTGCAATAATAAAATACATTTTATTTTTTATTTTCTTTTTGTAGGCTGGCCTAGCTAGTGAGGGTACCTCACGTAGCTACTAACAACAACACTCCCTCTTAGCTAAGGAGGTATCATCATGCTTGAACACATTTGAGAATCATTTGATCGTCACAGCTTGTCTCGTACATCTCGTCATCATAAGAAAGGTCCATCCACACAACTCAGTCTGTCAAGAAGTGTGATCAATACAGTCCACACAGGATAAGAAGTTCACACATAAATCATCTTGGTCCACATAGAACCACTGTTCACATAGGACTAAGAGTCCACACAGAACTCATCTCAGTCCACATAGAACCATAGTCCACACAGAACTCATCTCGGTCCACACAGAACCACAGTCCACACAGGACTAGGAGTCCACACAAAACTCTCGAGGAGTACGATCAACTCAACTCAATCCATCTAGGAGTACGATCAACTCAACTCATGTGATCAACTCGACTTAGTCCATCGAGGAGTATGATCACAGTCCATCGAGGAGTATGTAATCTCCAACCCATGACAAAAGCAAGAGAAATAATGGACCTGATAGTAGAGTACCTGACAACTGGTGCAAATGTCTCGTCATAATCTATTCCCTCTTTCTGAGAGAAACCACGAGCTACGAATCTAGCCTTGTTCTTTTCTATGCTGCCATCTACAACATGCTTGATCTTGAAGATCCACTTGGAAGTCACTATTGACTTCCCCTCAGGTCTCAGAACAATATCACATACATCATTTTTCATGATGGATTGATACTCATCTATCATAGCATCTTTCTAGACATGATGTCCAACTGCTTTCTCAAAACTGGAAGGCTCTGAATCACTGATGTGACTCATCAAGGCTAAGTATCATGAGTATTTGTTAGGTCTCTTGCTCTCTCTAAATGTACCTTTAGGAGCTGCATGACCTTCTACATCTTGCAAAGTATCAAGAAGCCATGCTGGCCTCTTCCGGGTAACATCTCTAGGAGGCTCTGGCTCTGGGATAGGCTCTAAAGGAACCTCCTGATGATTTGGATCATGGTCCTCAAGAATAGGAGCCTCCTACTCCTCAGTGTCATCATCCAAGTGAGATTCTCGGGATCTCCTGAATGCCACCTCCTCATCAAAAGTCACATCTCTGTCGACATCAATATGATGGTGCCCTGGAATATATACTCGATATGCCTTTGAAGTCTCACTGTATCCAACAAAGATGCCTTTTTGTCCTGAAGATTCCAACTTGGTCCTCTTTTCCTTAGGCGCATGAATGTAAGTTGGACAACCACAAATCCTCAAATGTCCAACTTCTGGGTTTGCACCTATGAAAACCTCTTTAGGGGTCTTGTCCTTCAATGCTCGGTGAGGACATCTGTTCTGGACATGCATTGTAGTGTTGGCTACTTCAACCCATAGAAACATAGGAACCCCCTAATCATGGATCAATGCCTTTGTAGATTCAATGATGGATCTATTCATCCTTTCAACAATCCCATTCTGCTGGGGATTATATGGTACAGTGAACTCCCTCTTAATTCATGCACTCTTGCAGAGATTGTTGAATTCCTTGGAAGTGTATTTTCCTCCATTAGCTGATATGAGGTCCTTGATCTTCCTGTCTGTCAAGTTTTCTACTTGAGCCTTGAATTCTTGGAACTTGGAGAAAACTTCATCCTTGTTTTTCAAGAAATAGACCCATGTTTTACGGGAGAAGTCATCAATAAAAGTAGCAAAGTACAAGTATCCTCCCAAGGATGGTGCTGTCATAGGTCCACAAATATCTGAGTGAACCAGGTCCAAGATTTCCTTGGATTAGTAAAAATACTTATCTTTTATTGTTTTGTTGGCTCCCTCTTGATCTTTGCCTCCTTGCAGAAATCATAGGAGTCCTTAGATCTTCAACTTCTTTCTGCATCCTGGATCTTCATACATCACCAATGACAATCACATCATCTTGATACTGCAATCATTGGTGCACTCATAGAGTGTACTAGAGGAAGTACTCCTTTTGATGATCTTCTGCAATTTCCTCAAGATCATCTTCTGCATTCGTTGACCTCTTTTGTGGAGAATCTTCATGAGCATCATTGTCCGAAATAGAGCTTGAGAGAGTAGCAAGGCTCCCTCTAGCTCTGGAATATCTCTGAGTTCAACAACCATCTTGACAGATCTAGTGCAGAAACCCTAGCATAAGAGGGTCAAAAATTGAAACTTGAACTTTGATAAAACTGAATCCACATGCTAATGCACCTTCCCAAGGTGAGTTGGATATACCTCCTTTTCTTCCAAATCTAAGGCCAGAACAGTTCAAGATTGGAAACCCTAGTTCTTGGCCCCGACAACAATTAGGTCAGAAATTTGAAATTTCTCTGAATGAGGATTTGAATCCACAGGAAGATGTGCCTCACTAGGGTGAGCTCAATGATGCTGAGGGCGAGCTTGTTCTGTGGATGGAAGAGCTGGAAACAAGAAACCCAAGCCTCCGGCATTGGTCTTTTTCAGCACTGCTCTGATACCATGTTGATTTTTATTATAGCGGTATAATTTTCATCTCTTTCAACTTAATTGCAGCATAAATAAATATAGGATTATTGAAAGAATAACCATTCACAAAAACAAAAATAGAGACACAATAGTTTGCCATGGGAAAACCCAAACTTGGGAAAAACCTAGCAAACCTTTCTTACTCAGAGATTTAGTACATAATACAAGTACATTTGATATAAGAGTGATCTTGAACAATAGAGATCACATAGAGAAATGATGCCAAAGAATGAGCCCCAGAAAATTGTCTTCTACAATCCAAAATCGAACTTTTCCTTGCTTGAGTGAACTTGTGTGAGATGTGTCCAAATGAGGAGGCGTCCCTTCTATTTATAATTGTTTTTGGGGTGACTTTTCCAACTGGGGCCGACTTGTCTATCTGCCTAGGCCGACTTCTCTTTTGCAATAATAAAATACATTTTATTTTTGTTTTCTTTTTGTAGGTCGGCCTAGCTAGTGAGGATACCTCACGTAGCTACTAACAACAACATATGAATGATGTATTTAGGCCATTCATCGATGACTTTGTAATTGAAGAAATTCTGCCTTCAACTGCCTGCTGGTTTAATGTCAAGTTTAGGTGGTTTTCATTCCCAGTCGGTTATGCATAGACTGGGAACTACTTATTACAAAAATGCTTAAACAGAAAACACACACTGAAAGCTATTAACAGGCTGCAAATTAATTCAACAACATTCACACATAAAATGACTCAGAGATTTTTGGCCAAATCGAGCCCTGGAAAAACCCCCACGGGGAAAACCAGTTGAGAGAGAGAGAGAGTTTCTTATTGCTTCATATAACCTCAGTACATAACATCATAGCAGAAATATTTTACTTATCTCTACAGTGAAATATCACCCAGCAGATTTCTTGAATACTGTGCCAAAATCAGCAGCCTGACTGTGCTGAAAGTGCCTCGAAAAACGTGCAGAAAGTACAGTCCCAGATCTGTACGGAACACTTAGAAATCAGCTGTGCTGTAGCAGTCTCAAAACACCGAGCCCCAAATGTTATCTCAGACAGAGAGCAGCCCTCGAAATCTGTGCTTAAACCCTCAATGAGTATGCCCAGATTTACCTCCACCTGTGTGCAGACTGTCACGGGTATGTGCCCAGATTCACCTCCACAAATGTGTGCAGACTGTCACGGGTTTGTGCCCAGATTCACTCAACAAATGTGTGCAGACTGTCACGGGTTTTGTGCCCAGAATCTCCTTCACCTGTGTGCAGACTGTCACGGGTTTTGTGCCCAGAATCTCTCAACAAATGCGCCCAGAATCCTATGAAACTTGTGCCCAGCATTAATCAAAAACTCGTGCCCTGTACCTACTGTACTCTCACCTCGGGTTATGTGCCAAATGAAGACAATGATGAGCAGGCCATACTGTGCAGTGAATGCCCCAGCTCGTGCCTCGATTCCCGTGCTTGCCTCGAAGTGCGTGCTGCTTTGCTTGCTCTCCTCCCTCGATTTCTCTCATTCATTCACTCAATAATGAGCTAAGTATTGAAGCCTCCCTCCTTTTTGTCCAATCCCTAAAAGGGAATCTTAATCAAATGGTTGAGATGAAATCAAATCAATGGCTAAGATTAGATGTGAGTAAAATCACATTAATTAAATCACTTAATTAATTATTACTCACTCACTTTAACTTTAGACTAAAAAGTGACTTTACAAACATAAAGTCTCATTAATGTTTAATTAATGTGAGGGTCCCACTTCCCCCTCTTTAGTGACTTAGGCTAGGAGTCACTAGGGGAACACATATCAAGGTACAAAAACTAACAGTAATAGTCTACTTAGATGACATTCTTATATTCAGTCGAACTTGGAGGATCATGTCAAGCATGTAAATTTTAAGTAAAAAATTCATTCACGCATTTTAACAAACATTTTGACTACTTCCAAGATTTAATGCTTTAAATTAATACTGAAGATTAAATACTTGCAGTCAAAATCAGGCAATCAACTCTGGAAGAACAACAACATTACTCATGATTTTTGTTCAAGTTGACCAGGGAAAAAAAACCCCAGACGGGGAAAAACCCTTAGAGAGAGAAATTTTATTATATAACTTCTGAAAGTTACAGCAGTAATATCATGCTACAGGCAGCCTGAAATGATTAGGAAATTGTGTCAAACTCAGACTTAAATTCATTTATAACTGAGCAGAAATAAATACTAATTAATTTACTGCTGTACGGTCCTCTGTAGACAGCTGTACGGTCCTCTGTACGGCCCCTCTGCAACAGCAAATCAACCCTTGAAACTCGTGCCAAATACTGTCCTCAAAATCTGGAAGTGAAACTCTACAGGAATAACTTCTCGAAAACAGTGCACAGTACAGCCTGCAGTCTGAGCATTTATTACTGTGTACGGCCTGCTGTATTATCCATACAGTACGGTATCCTTGGTTTCTGTGCAGTGGCAGGGCTCCTCAATTTTGTGCCTGTGTCTTGATATCTTGACTGCTTTCTTCTTTTCGTTCCAAGTCTCTCTTTTCTCACACATGAGAATCATTTTCTCTCTCTTCTCCCTTGTATTTTTGTTTTGTCCCAAGCACATATTTGTATTAATTAGAAACCTAACTTACATAACCAACTTCATCTGACGGTTATAATAAGTTATATCTGATGGTTAATAAATGCACCTTAATTACTTTTCATTAATTGCTCTTTTAATTTTATTATTCTTCATAATAACTCATTAAGTAATAAGGGACCCATTTTTCTCACATACACAATAAAGTAATAAAAAAGACTTTATAATGTGCTAGGAACAATTACTTTGCCCCCCCCATGGTAAAATACAAAACATGGGCAAGGATCTATCCTCGTTACAATTTTTTAACAAAGCATGTTAAGCAAGTCGTAGATGTCTTAGCAAAGGAGAAATTTTATTTGAAGATGTTCTAATGTGAGTTTGGAAAGACAACTTTGGTTTATTTAGGCCACATTGTAGGGGGTGGTGAATTAAGGATTGATCCCTCTAAAGTTGAGGTCATTTCAGAATTGGCCCAAGCCTAATAATGTAACAAAAGTCAGAAGCTTCTTGGGAGCAGCCCAATACTGGAGGAAGTTTATTGCTAACTTCTCATATATTGCTTCTCCTTGACATGCTTTGACAAGTGTGAAATAGGACTTTCAGTGGGGAGGCAAAGAGCAGAAAGCCTTCGACACTTTGAAAGAGAAGATTAGTACAGCTCCAGTACTTGCATTGCCATATCTACAACAGCCATTTGAGATTGAAACAGATGCTAGTGGTCATGCCTTGGGGGCAGTCTTAATGTAACATAAGAAACCAATCTGCTATCATTGTGAAATGTTCCCTAAAGAAGTAATTGACTATACTACATATGAGAAAGAGTTGTATGCATTAGTACAAAGTGTGAAGAAGTGGAAACATTATCTAATGGGTAAAGAAACAATCATACATACTGATCATCAACCATTACAATATCTTCAATCACAAACTAAGATACAACAATCAAGACACTTCAGATGGATGGGATTTTTACAACAATTTCACTTAGTCATCAAATATAAAAAGGGAATTCAGAATAAAGTTGTAGACATGTTATCAAGACCTCCAATCAATGCATCTGTTATTTTGCAAAATAGTCCAATGGCTCATGAAAGTTACATTGAGCAATATGCTAAGGATGAAGACTTCAAAGACGTGTATGAATCTTTAATTCATGGCACACAAACTGAAGAATTGGATTATCATGTTCTTGATAAGTTATTGTATCATCTTGGCAAAATTTGTATTCCCTAGAGAGAAAGAGTTCATGTAATTAGAGAAGCTCATACTTCTCTTATATCAGGTCACTTTGGTGTATGTAAGACAGTAGCTCAACTTCAGAGGTATTTCTATTGGCCTGGAATGAATGAAACCGTATCCAAGTAAGCCAAGTAATAGAAAATTGGGCTTGTACACTCCACTCTTTGTACCTTCTCGTCCATGGGAAAGTGTGTCTATGGATTTTGTGGGAGGGTTATCTATGTCTAGGAAAGGTCATTATTACTTGTATGTGGTTGTGGATAGGTTCAGTAAAATGTGCATCTTAATGCCTTGTAAAAAGCAGGTCACAGCAGAGATGACTGCTCATTTGTTCTTTCAGCATATTTGGGTTCATTTTGGGTTACCCAACTCTATTGTATTTGATTGAAATTCCCGTTTTCTTGGGAAGTTTTGGTCAACTTTGTGGGAACTTATGGACACTAAGTTGAAGAAGAGCACTGCTTTTCATCCACAAACCGATGGTCAAACTGAAGTAATAAACCGCACAGTGGTACATCTACTCCGAGGATATTGTTCAAAGCATCCTAAGCTTTGGGATGAACAGTTGCATTATGTACATCATGCCTACAACAGTGCCATTCACTCTTCTACACAAAGGTCTCCATTTGAGACATGTTTTGGATACTTACCAAAGTCTCCTTTAGACTTTGTTTGTGGGAAAGATTCTGTGGAAGATGGGAAAGTTGATGCAGACAAAGCTTTGAATTTCATCCAACAAATCCAATTGGTACACCATGCAGTACAAGAACAATTGGAGAAGAGGCAAGTCAAGTACAAGACAAGTCATGACAAGCATCGAATGGATCATCATTTCCAAGTTGGTGATCAAGTTTGGCTTCATATCAACAAAGATTGACTTAAAGGTGAAGGTAAAAAGCTTAAACCACTTAGGTATGGACCCTTCACAATTTTAGACAAAGTTGGTAACAATGCTTTTAGGTTAGATTTGCCTCCCTATATGCAGATGTATTTTGTTGTAAATGTGGAGAACTTGAAATTGTATGAGCCTCCAATGATCATGGATCAAGAGGAGAATGTACATGTTCCTTCTGTTGATGATTTTGCACCTGAGTATCTTGATGAGTTGCAGGAAGACATCATTCTTGACAAAAGGGTAAGGACTTCACGAAGAGGAGATGTGGAGTATCTTCGTGTGGGTTTTAAAGGAATGCATCCAAGCAAAGCACGATGGATAGAGACCGGAAAGGTGAGGGAGCTGTACCCTCACCTGTTCACCTGTTTGCAGAATAATTCTAGGCTTTTGGTGGTCCAAAAGCTTTCAGTGGGGAGGTTTGATCCAGGAGGATCTCCCAAATGACCAAAAATCAAAGTCTTCAAATGCTGAATAGGAGTACACTGTTGCGTAGTGTTATCAGATGAACTAGCTTGGCTAGTATCCGATGAACAAATGTACGAAGAAAGTGACCATTGCCACCTCAGTCACTCGTCCAAACTACTTTGGAGAGTCGGAACCTCCAAGAGGAGAGCCCTTCAATGACCTGCAAACACTTACGACGAAAACAACTATGCCTCCTAGACAACCAAATTAGAGACCAGTGCCTTAAATCAACATGATCATTTGAATGAAGTGTTAATTTTTTGGTAGAGTTAGGGTTTTATGTAGAAGAATAAAAATCAATATAATTTAATGCAAAATTACATTTAATAAACAAGTACTGAAACTAAATAGTACAACAGTAACAAAACATAATTTTCATCTCTTTCAACTTTTCCACTTTTCCACTACCAGTTGGGTCACTGTGTTAAAGTAATCTTCAGTAACATGTAATTACTAATAATAGTTAATCAACATTAACATAAGTAAAGAAGACAAGTTTAGGGTACTTACCTGGAATGTAGAATCTTCCTGTTTTATACTCAGAAATATTACTTTCAGACCTGTGCCTCTCAGAGGCCAGCCAACACTAGGAACCAACTGATCCTACTAAAGGGTAAGTACAAACCAGAGAGAGAGAGAGAGAGAGGTTGTATGCAACAGTAGTGGGAGACAAAGACAATTACAGTCATAACATAAGTTAAATAATGTCACAAAGTATGATCTCAACAAAGATCTCAATGCAAGTAAAAATCTCAGCAAAAAACAGATCTGATCACAAGCACGTCTTAACAAGATAGATCTGGGCAAAGATAAGATTCAACACCAACACGTACTTAGAGAACTCAGTCCAAACTGAGCATGCAAGCTGAAACTCACTGACATAAACAATCAACAACCAGATTAAGGTCAAAGAGGCACACGACCTCTACTGGTAAGCATGTAGTAGGGTAAGTCAAGCCCTAAGGCCTCACGATCTTCCTCAACCATGCCAATAGTATACCTTAGAACCTCACGGCCTTTATTACAAGTCAGATCTAGCTTCACGGTCTATCCAAGCAAGAGTTTGAACCTCAAACAAGCATGCAACAACAGATCGGAGTCCTCAGAATTTAGATCAGACCATTAACTAGCAGATCGGGTCTTAAACAAGTCTCTGATAGAAGCATATCAAAGTCTTCAAAAATTAGATCAGACTTTCATAAAAAATACAGGTGAGTAGAAAATAAGTTAATAGCCAGGTTAACAAGGTCACAATTGTCACGGCCTCCTTCAGTCAGGTTACCAGTCAACAAAATGGATCATATATTAACATAGATCAAACCCTGGATGCTCACTAACATCAAAAAACAGATCTGAAAATGTTCAGCAAGTGTGCGGCCTCCAGACTTGAGTGAACAATAGGGAACATAAAAAAAACAGATCTGAAAAAGCTCAACAAGTGGGCGGCCTCCAGACTTGAGTGAACAGCAGGGATACCTTTGACGTCAAGCAGAGGAAGGAGCAAAGCTCAGATTGACGATGATTAAAATGCCAAAAAGAAGACTTCAATATATAGGCTTAGGATCTTCTAGAAAGATCATAGAAAATAATCCTTTACACAAGTTAGGGTCCCATTAAATTAGGAAGGTACCAAAAAATAAAAAATAAAAAAATAAAATAAAAGAACAAAAAGAATAAAAAGAAAAAATAAAAAGAATAAAATATAAACAAGGGTCATCTAAATAAGTGAGGGTACAATGACCCATCAGAATGGTACCATAAAAAAACAAAAAAACAAAAAAACAAAAGTGGGTACCAATTATATTTAGAATAACATTAGGTGGGTACTAGGACCAACACACGGTCCAACATAAGAAATGAATGGGTACATAACCCATGAACCCTAGGACCAAGGGTAAACCACAAAACGTGGTCAAACAACCATAGTACCCATAAGACCAAAAACATCAAAGGTAGTACAAACCAAAAGATAACTCAAGGTAGGTAAAAGATCCTAATAACCATAAGTCAAAGACAAGGTACCACAAGACAAATAACGAACAAGGTGTAAGGACCAAATGCCAATAAATCAAGGTGGGGCACAACCAATCATCTCTCTCTCAAATGTACAAGTGTTCCAAATAACCTGAAAGTTCATCATCACTGTATAAGGAAGGGTCCACATAGAGGATGTGATCATGTGGTCATCTAGACTGCTCCTAAGGTCAAATGTTAGTGGCTTCATCAAGGGTTGGCCAGTCCCTTGAGAAGACCATCTAACTCAACCATCTCGAAGACTTAGGAGAAGAGGACATTACACATCATCGTCTTGGTAACTGTCCAAGAACCTCCATTCTCAAGGAATGGCTCTCAGCCCTAGGCTGAGCTTTCAGTCCTAGACTGAAACCACCTGCAGGACCTACTTGGCCCTTGTGACCAAGAATCTGCCTGGTCCTAGACCAAGATGTCTCTGTCTCAACCTGCAGGATCTGCTTGGTCCTTGTGACCAAGAACTATTTGGTCCCAGACCAGAATACCCTAGAGACAAATAGGGGCCCTAGCCACATGCTAGGGACTTTGCCATGGCATCAACCTGCTTGGTCCTCGACCAAGAATTCCAGGAGACAGTTAGGGGCCCTAGGGTACCTTCTAGGGTCTTACTGCTTGGTTAACTTGACCAAGACCCCTAGTTAACTGACTAGGGTACCATCCTCTCTGAGAATGGGTTTCGCAGCTGCACTAACTTTAACATGAAGAAGACGTACAAGTCAAGAGAAGTGTTTGTAGATGCAAGATATAGCAATGTAATATATCCAAATCAATGTATCAATGGAACAATAGCAAAGATTATCCAATACATAATCATAAGTTCCCAAGTACATGTAAATATCAATGACAAGAGTATGTGATCAACTTTAACATTTAGGGACAACCATTCCAGGATGATGATCAAATTAGCAAAATTCTTAAATGCCAAGAAGTATAATCAAGTGATCACAATAGGTCCACCATATGATATTGAAACACTTTAAGCATAGGCTGTTTTAGGTCTAGATAAGAAGATATCAGCGGTATTGACAACAACAACTTGTAACAAATAGAGTATGAGTGATGTCACATTGAACCAATTCCACTTTCCAACTTTTACACGTCAAATTGTGAATAAAATCAGAATTGTAGCAGTCACAGTAGTTTTCCAAATACAAGATTAGTAACAACAGTAGGCTACCTTCTTTTAATCTCAAAGTGGTGGCAACAAATGACATGAGAGACGTATGCAATGGGAACTTCAATCCTTAAACAAATTTTATTTGTATAAGCACAAATATTTGAGATTGTTATAATCACTTCCAGACCTCTATTTAGGTAGATTTCAGACCTTGATATTTCCTCCTTTAAACAGTAGCAAAACAAACAATTAGCAATAGGATAACCTCACAAAGTCAGATAGCATGACCTCTACTTCAACCTTTTGTTGTTTGTCATCTACTGAGGATATATGCCAATTTTAATCTTTCAAATCTGTTGGGACAAGTTTCAGACTCCTTTTACAATATAACATCAATGATTAACCACTTATGTTGTCTTGTATGTGTAGGTATATGGAGTGTAGCTAGGGTTTGGTTTTAAGAAATTAGGGCTTTTTAGCATTTAATTTTATGAAAATTATATACAAAAAAAGTAAAAATCAAACCTAAATCACACAAATTTAATCCAAAATAATATTTACACATGTAAAATTAGGGCTTTTAGGTTTTTTTTGGTAATTTTAGGATTTTTAGGGTTCCTAAAATTTCGCCCCAAGGTTTTTAGGAACAAGAAAGGCAGGCCAAATTTATAGGAGGAAGGGCAGAAATTTTAGGGAGGCCAAAAATTGCAAATTTTTTATTTATAATATTTATGGTTTTTGTCATAAAATTGTAGACCTAATTCTAACCCTAATTCTACAATGAAAATGCAAATTTAAACATGAAACTGCAAGTTTAACCTAGCAATAATATTTACAAAAATACAAACTAGGGTTTGAAAAAAAGTAGAAAATGCCAACCTAGGGTTTTAGAGGTTTTACTCTAACCCTAGAGTATCAAGGAAGTGTTAGAATATCAAGTAATACTGGGAGGGGGGAGTGAATTAGTATTAAGCTATCTAATTAAATTTTTATCACTTAAAAACAAAATTAACAATGAAGACAAAACACACAATATTATCGTGGAAGCCCAATTGGGAAAACCACCAATGCTTTCTATTATTGCAAAATTATATTTACAAATAGTTTGCAAGCACCAACTTGCTGGATGCACCAACACCCGAATTTTTTTAGCTACGACTGAAGGATGCACCAACACCCTGTTTACCAGCAACAACTGGAAGGAGGCTATGATCCCCTACTAGCTTGCAGCCTGTCCTTGTGCCTCCCAACCACCCTTATATGATAATTCGATCCTTGACTTCTGTACACCAATAGATCTTCCAACTGAATGTATAGAGACATTTTGTTGAAGGTTTAAAGCTCTGCTTATATACCTTTAGCCGTGCCTCTTCATTTGACAGTCACGTATCTTCATCGTAACCCTTCACAAACAAAATCCAATTATAAAATTTTCAGAACTTTCTTCCACGATTGCCTTTCCTCAATTGCCTTTCTGCAATTATCTTTCCGCAATCGTCTTTCCGCAATTGCCTGCTTCCCGCAATCACCTTCTTCCGCAAATGATCTTTCTGCAATGACCTTGCAAAATCATCTCCCTTTCGCAATTGCGGGCGTACTCCCTTTCGCAATTGCGGGCGTGCCTTCGTAAACTTCTTCCGCAAGTCGGCATCTGCAATGCTCCCTTTTGCAACGAACCCTCCACAATTTGTGGGCGCTCTACCCTTTCACAATTGCCGGTTGCGGGTGTGCCTTCCGACTTTTCTCGAAACTGGCTTCCGCAATTTGTCTTCCGCAGTCGTGACTCCGCATCCATGAACTCCCGAACTTCTTCCTCCTGCGGAACGCTATAACAACCGTCGATCTTTTGCGGATTCCTTCTCGTCCGTTGATCTATGATCCTTGCGGGCGCTCTATTCTTCCGCAATTGCGGGTTGTGGGTTGCGGATGTGCCTTCCGACTTTTCTCGAAATTGGCTTCCGCAATTTGTCTTCCGCAGTCGTGACTCCGCATCCGTTAACTCCCAAACTTTTTCCTCCTGTGGAACGCTGTATCAACTGTCGATCTTTTGCGGATTCCTTCTCGTCCGTCGATCTATGATCCGTCCAGAACATCCACTTTGGCTTTGCGGACCTCTATCTCCCGTGCACCTTTACTTCACGGATCTGTTCCCCGTCGTTGATCTGCTTTCTCTCCTTTGATCTGGATTGTTCATTCTCTGTTTCAACGAACCAACTGCAAATTCTGCGGTTCTATGTTGATCGATCAATCGACCTCAATCTCTTCTTGATAAGGTTCAATCGTCTTTTTCGATCTATGCCACTCCATCAATTATTACAATATGATCCATGTTGCCAACAATGTTAATTTAATCAACAATCTCTCCCTTTGGCATTGATTGGCAACACCTTCCTTTGACATTGGAAATGAGCGTTTTCTCCCCCTTTGACAACAATGAAAAATTTTAGAAACAAAACTCCCCCTGTAACGTTGCTCCATTTTTCTATATACCAGTAACATCAATCTGCCTTTTAATAGATCAAAACCACTCAGAATTATTTACCAATGGACCATAGAATTTTTAAAATCACTCCCCCTATGGGTGTGTCTCCCCTTGTCAACATTTCTCCTCTTCCTATGACAGGGCTTTCATCCTTTTAGTTAATTTTTAATGATGAGGGATAACCCCCAATTGCTGCCTAAGATAGGCAAATGATTCTCTAGCTAATGGCTTAGCAAAAATGTCTGCAATTTGTTTCTTCGTATCAATATAGTCCAATTTGACCACTTTTTGAGTCACTTGTTCTCTTAGAAAATGATATTTGATTGGAATATGTTTTTGTCTTAGAGTGCATAACAGGATTTTTGTATATGTTTATAGCACTTATATTGTCACAATGTATTACAATGAGATCCTCATATTTTACAAGTAAATCTTCTAATGTTTGCTTCATCCAAATGACTTGTGTACAACATGATGCAACAGCAATATACTTGGCTTCTGCTGTAGACAGTGAAATGGAAGACTGCTTTTTGCTTAGCCATGACACCAAGCAATCTCCTAAGTAAAATGCTGCTCCACTAGTGCTTTTTCTGTCATCAATACTTCCTTCCCAATCTGCATCAGTGAATGCCCTTAGAGTGAAGTTATTGCTTTTTGGATACCATAATCGATAATCCATAATCAATAGTACCTTTTAGATATCTAAGAATTCTTTTTACTGCAGCCACATGTGTTTCTTTTGGGGCTGATTGGAATTTGGTAACCAAACCTACAGCCTGCATTACATCTAGTCTTGTAGTTGTTACATATAATAAACTACCAATCATTGACCTATACATAGTATGATTTTTTTCTAAAGATTCATCATCCTTGCTCAATTTACAACCAGTGACCATAGGAGTACTAACAGGTTTGGATTCTTCCATTTTGAACTTTTTCAACATCTCTTTGATATACTTAGTTTGAGAGATGAAGATCCCTTTTTCTGATTGAAATACTTGTAAACCTAAAAAGAATGTTAGTTCTCCCAACATTGACATTTCAAATTCCTTCTTCATTTCTGAAGCAAAGTTTACACTCAGAATTTGTAGATCACTTCCAAATATGATATCGTCTACGCAGACTACAACAATGATCATATTTTTGTTTTCAAACTTTATGTATAGATTACTGTCAGTGGCCCCTCTTCTATATCCTTGCTGCTTTAAATACTTGTCGAGTCTTGAGAACCATGCTCTTGGAGCTTGTTTAAGACCATAGAGTGCCTTCTTAAGTTTGCAAACATAATCTCTATTTTCTGCTAAGAGAAAACCTTCAGGCTGCTCAACATATACTTCTTCTTCAAGTTCTCCATTAAGAAATGCAGATTTTACATCCATTTGATACACTTTAAAGTTTTTGTAGCATGCAAAAGCTAAAAACATCCTAATGGCTTCAAGTCTTGCCACAGGAGCAAAAGTTTCTTCAAAATCAACACCTTCTACTTGATCATATCCTTTGCATACTAATCTGGCCTTGTTCCTTATCACATGACTATCCTCATTGAACTTGTTTTTAAAAATCCATTTGGTTCCAATAACATTCATGTCCTTAGGTCTTGGGACAAGTTCCCAAGTTTGGCTCTTCTCTATTTGATCACGTTCATCATTCATAGCATTGATCCAATCCTCACTTTTGCAAGCTTCTTTAAAGGTTTTGGGTTCTACTATCGAAAGTAGTGCTTGTTCATCATCATAAAACAATTTTCTCCTTGTTTTAACTACTGAATCTTTGTCACCAATTATTTGACTTTCAGGATGATTCTTTTGAACCCACCTGGATGGTGTTTTTGTGTTTGATCTGGGGGAGTCTTCATTCTCGTTTTCATGTGATTCTTCTTTCTCTACTTTTTCTTCTTCTTCTTCTTCAAAAGCATCCTCTTCTTGTGAACTTTCTTCTTTTTCTTCATCATCTATTTCTTCGTCATCAGTTTCTTTAACATCCACACTTTCTTGGATTTGTATTCTTCTTGGTTTAGTGTCATCAATGGTTACATTTGCACTTTCTATGATTTTGTGGAACTTTAGATTATAACATCTGTATGCCCTTTTGGTGGAAGAGTATCCAAGAAATATGCCTTCATTTGTTCTAGAGTCAAACTTCCCTAGATTATCATCATCTCTTTTTATGTAGCATTTACTTCCAAAAACTCTAAAATATTTAACTGAAGCTGGTCTTCCAAACCATAGCTCATAAGGAGTTTTGTCACTATTTACTCTGTGCTGTCCTCTGTTTTGTACATAGACAACTGTATATATTGCTTCTCTTTAATAACCATCAGGGAGTTTTGCTTCATTTAGAATAGTTCTAGCTGCTTCTTGGACAATCCTGTTTTTCCTCTCAACAACTCCATTTTGTTGAGGAGTTTTTGGGGCTGAAAACTGCCTCTTGATTCCATGAGTTTCACAAAAATCATTGAATTCATTTGAGGTGAACTCACCACCATTATCTGATCTTAGACATTTAATCTTAAGATTTGCTTCCTTTTCAACAAGTGCTTTGAAGGTTTTGAACTTCATAAAGGCTTCTGATTTTTCTTTAAGAAATGCCTCCCAAGTCATCCTTGTATAATCATCAATTAATAACATGAAGTAATGTTCACCTTGAAAGCTTTTAGTCCTTGTAGGTCCACAAAGATCAGTGTGAATTATTTCTAATGACTGAGAGGTTGTATGCTCTTTGACCTTCAAGCTTGTTCTTGTTTGCTTCCCATGAAGACAATGTCTACAAACATGGTTTGGTGGTTTTATGATCTTTGGTAAATTTCTTACAACCCCCTTCTTATTAACTTTTACAAGATTGTCAAAGTTCAAGTGCCCTATCCTTCTATGCCATAACAAACTTTCATCAATTTGACTCATGTAACATTGTTCTTCATTTTCTAGAATATACACATTGCTTGGAGTTCTCACAGCAGTCCCAACAAGTTTTTTTGAGTCTTTTCTTATGATTTCACACTTCTTGGAATCAAATATACATGTGTTCTTGATCACATGTTTGGCTACACTTAAAAGATTAGGTTTTAAGTTCTTTACAAGCAAAACATTTTCAGCTTTCATCTTGTCTCTAAGAGCCACTGTCCCATATAGTTCTTGGTGAGTTTGTCAAGATCTTCTCTATCTTCTAGGGTGGAAATCTTAGGATTGTAAATCATTGGAAGTGATCTTAGTACTTTTTCAACTATTTCCTTTTCTTTCAATTCTGCTCCTAGCCCTTGAATTGCATTAATGATTTCATCAATTCTCTCAAAGTCTGAAATGTTTTCTTCTTCCTTCATTGTTAGACTTTCAAATTGGGTTTTAAAAGTCTGGAGTTTTGCCCTTGTTATATTGGTGTCTCCTTCATAGATGGTCTGCAATTTATCCCCGGTCTCCTTCGTTGTTTTGCAATGCATCACTTTGGCAAAGACTGTTCTGGCTAATCCAGCCAAGATTGCATTAACAGCTTTAGCATTGCTTCCAAATTGTTTTATTCCTTCAAGATATGTGGGAGGACTTTTTGGATATATATACCCTGTTTCTATAGACATCCAAACATCTAATCCAAGAGACATTATATGGCTTCTCATCTTGATGTTCCATAAAGCATAATCTTCTCCATTGAATATTGGAACCTTGGAGGATATTTTTACTTCTTGATCCATAGTGATAAGAGATTTCTCTTCTAGTGTTTAAACTTTTAGTGAAGAGCCCCCTCTGATACCAATTGTTAGAATATCAAGTAATATTGAGAGGGGGGGGTGAATCAGTATTAAGCTATCTAATTAAATTTTTATCCCTTAAAAACAAAATCAACAATGAAGACAGAACACACAATATTATTGTGGAAGCCCAATTGGGAAAACCACCAATACTTTCTATTACTGCAAAATTATATTTACAAATAGTTTGCAACCACCAACTTGTTGGATGCACCAACACCCGAATTTTTCTGCTACGACTAAAGGATGCACCAACACCCTGTTTACCAGCAACAACTGGAAGGAGGCTACGACCCCCTACTAGCTTGCAGCCTGTCCTTGTGCCTCCCAACCACCCTTATATGATAATTCGATCCTTGACTTCTGTACACCAATAGATCTTCCAACTGAATGTATAGAGACTTTTTGTTGAAGGTTTAAAGCTCTGCTTATATACCCTCAGTCGTGCCTCTTCATTTAACAGTCACGTATCTTCATCGTAACCCTTCACAAACAAAATCAGATTCTAAAATTTTCAGAACTTTCTTCCGCGATTGCCTTTCCGCAATTATCTTTCTGCTATGGATTTTCCGCAATTGCTTGCTTCCCGCAATCACCTTCTTCCGCAAATGATCTTTCCGCAACGACCTTGCGGAATCGTCTCCCTTCCGCAATTGCGAGCGTACTCCCTTCCGCAATTGCGGGCCCCCGCAATTGTGGGCGTGCCTTCGCAAACTTATTCCGCAAGTCGGCTTCCGCAACAGTCCCTTTCGCAACGAACCCTTCCGCAATTTGCGGGCGCTCTACCCTTCCGCAATTGTGGGTTGCAGGTTGCAGGTGTGCCTTCCGACTTTTCTCGAAACTCGCTTCTGCAATTTGTCTTCCGCAAATCTTCTTCCGCAGTCGTGACTCCGCATTCGTTAAGTCCCGCACTTCTTCCTCCTGCGGAATGCTGTAACAATCGTCGATCTTTTGCGGATTCCTTCTCGTCCATTGATCTATGATCCTTGCAAGCGCTCTATTCCTCTGCAATTGTGGGTTGTGGGTTGCGGGTGTGCCTTCCGACTTTTCTCAAAATTGGCTTCCTCAATTTGTCTTCCGCAGTCATGACTCTGCATCCGTTAACTCCCGAACTTCTTCCTCCTGCGGAACGCTGTATCAACCGTTGATCTTTTGCGGATTCCTTCTCGTCTATCGATCTATGATCCTTGCGGAACATCCACTTTGGCTTTGCAGACCTCTATCTCTCATGCACCTTTACTTCACGGGTCTGTTCCCCATTGTCGATCTGCCTTCTCTCCTTTGATCTGGATTGTTCGTTCTTTGTTTAAACGAACCAACTGCAAACTTTGCGGTTCTGTGTTGATCGATTAGAGGATCGATCAATCGAACTCAATCTCTTCTTGATAAGGTTTAATCGCCTTTTTCGATCTATGCCACTCCATCAATTATTGCAATATGATCTATGTTGCCAACAATGTCAATTTAATCAACAAGAAGATGGCCTTCCTCTTGAGATGGTATTTGCCAAGTTTGGCAAATTAGGGCCTTGTTCAACAACCACAAAAGTTGGTTAAAGGGGCCCTAGTTAGGGCAAACCTTGGTGACCTAAAGCTCAAGCCTCACAATGCTATGGTGACTAAAGGCTGAAAATGACCTAGCTAGGACAAAATGCAACATTAATGGCTACCATTCAACCAAGAACGAGCATTATCATTCAACATTTAACAAAGAGAAATCAAGAGAAGAACTTAGTGTGAGAATATTAACCAGGAAAATGATTGGAGAGAAGTGCATGCAAAAGGTTTGCATGCAGCCATTTTAGGTTTTTGGTAAACCTAACTTGATGATGAGATGTTATAAGGAAGACAGGAGGTGACTGTCTTCATCAGTTAGACCATTGATCTGAGATAGATCAAGTGAGAGGAGGACGACTTCACATGTGAAGGAGGGCGCATTCTTCAAGGAGGGAGAAGCTCGTACCGCATTCGGTAGAGCATTTGAGTGTCTGTAACTTACAAAGTATCTTCGTCTCAGAGATTGAGGAAAATCAGTGACGATCAGAGCTCAGATCTGATTCAGTACGAGTCATTCATCATTGGAGGGAGGGCGCACTTGTGCATGCAGAAGGAGGGCATTTTCAGTCAGAGGGCAGTCTTCAGAGCAAGCAGAGCAGAGCTGAGGATAGAGATAGATAGATCAGGCAGAGGCGGATACAGGGACACTCACATCCAATTTTCCAGTTAGGGCTTATCTCTTCTGTGCATGCATCAACTGGATGCATGCAAATCTTGAGTTTGCCTGAAAGATTGCTGAGGTAACCCTGTATTGTACTTGTCTCTTTTTCTATATGCTCTGGGCTCGAGAAAGAAGATAGCCCCATAGTTTGTTGGTTTCTCCCGAAAGGGTTCCAGGGTATATTTGTTGCTTATGTATGATTGCATTTATATTGTTCAGGTGGTAATTGTAGATCTAGTTGTTTGAGTTCATATTAATGTTGTATTGATATCGAGACTCTTACGCTTGAGATCTCCTGGCGATCCAGAGGGAGTAGTGAACTCTGGATCAAATATTTACATGGTATCAGAGCCCTGGTAAGGATCAAGGAGTGCTTTCATACACAGATCTATAGCTGCAGCATCAGATCTACATCATGGGGGAAGAGCAAATTGTTTGCACCTCTTGCTTCGCTACAGATATTGATGAGTGTACTATAGAAGGGATTGACAGGGAGATGGCTCTTAACTCCTGTCAATCGTTGATGGCCTCCACTTCTAGTGTATGGTACATAGATAGTGGAGCTTCGAGTCATATGACAGGTGTTCGTGGATATTTTTTTGACCTAGCAGAGGATGGGATAGATCTTGAGATTGTCCTGGGAGACAACTCTATGGTCAAGGCTATAGGACGAGGAACTGTGTCTTTCCAGAAAGACTTTGGAGAACAGATGAGAGTTCGTGATGTTCTATATGTTCCAGGTCTTAAGAAAAATCTGATCTCCGTTTCTACTATTGAAGATCGAGGACTATGGGTGATGTTCAGAGATGGAAATGTGCTAGTCCATCCAAAGGTATCCAAGATTGCCTCAACTGAGAGGATTGGAGTCCGCTGTGGGAAGCTATATAAACTGAGCTTCCAACTTCATCATGCCCTAAGTCATAGCAGTCGGGATGAGGGATGTGATCCCTGTGAGCTTTGGCACAGAAGGATGGCTCATTTGCACCATCCAGCTCTAAAGATTCTGAGGGAGATTGTGACAGGAGTACTAGAGTTCAACACTGAGCACACTGATGTGTGCAAGGGGTGTGCTCTCGGAAAGTATGTCAAGACTGCATTTCCCAAGAGCGACACTAGAGCTACAGGAGCTCTTGATTTGATTCATTCTGACCTTTGTGGTCCGATGTCCATCACATCACTGAAAGGATACAAGTACTACGTGTCTTTCATTGATGACTATTCCAGGAAGATATGGATCTACTTCCTGAAAAGCAAGGAGTCCAAGGAAGTTTTGCAGAAGTTTCAGGAGTTTCAAGGCACTTGTGGAAAAACAGACAGAAAGGAAGATTAAGATCTTCAGATCAAATAATGGGGGAGAGTACACCTCCACTAAGTTCAATAAGTTCTGCACTCAGGAAGGCATCAAGAGGCAGTTGACTGTTCCTTATACACCTCAACAGAATGGGGTGGCTGAGAGGAAGAACAGGGCCATTATTGGAGCTGCGAGATCCATGTTGCATGATCAGGGATTGCCATTTTTCCTTTGGGCTGAAGCATGCAACACTGCAGCCTACATTCAGAACAGGAGCCCCCATAAGGCTTCGGGTGATAGGACGTTTGAGGAAGCCTTCTCTGGGAAGAAACCTGAAGTTGGGCACTTCAAGATTTTTGGATGCCTCACCTACTCTCATGTTCCTTCGTAGAAGAGGACAAAGCTGGAACCCACTGCAGAAAGAGGAATTATGGTTGGGTATGATGAGATTTCAAAGGCCTATCGCATTTACATCCCTGCTCTAAAAAAGACGGTTGTGGGGCAGGATGTGAAGTTCGAGGAGGATCGGGCCTTTCGGAAGTCATGTGAGTCAGAGAAGGGAAAGCAGCCAGTTGCTACATCTCCACTTGACACAGGACAGGGTACTGCTCAACAGTCAGCAGGGTCTCAAGTATCTGGAGTGACAGATGCACTTGATACGGTTTCCACAGGAGCAGGGTCTGGCACAGGATCTCAGGTTGGTGATCAATTGAGATCAAGATCTCAGATTATAGGTTCTCGAGCTACATGATCAACAGCTACTGGCACCTCTATTGGAGGTACTCACTCACATACAGGATATTGGGACGACGATGAGGAGTTCTCATCTCAGGATATCACTTCAGGGAAGAGGAAGCCCAAGTGGCTTTAGGACACCTTGAAGGATGCTCAGGCGGTTGCTTCTCCCAAGAAAGATGTGGGAGAAAGAAAAGCCCCACAGAGATTCTGCAGTTACTCAGCTCTAGTAAGCAACATCAATGAGTCAGAACCTTCCTCATACGAACAAGTAGCGGGAAAATAGGCTTGGAGAGATGCCATGTTGGAAGAGTATGCTTCCATCATGAAGAATGATGTTTGGGAAGTGGTGCCGAGACCAGAAGGAAAATCTGTAGTCACCTCCAGATGGCTCTATAAGATTAAGTATGCTGCAAATGGCAGCATTGAGAAATACAAAGCTAGGTTTGTGGCTAGAGGGTTCTCACAAATAGAGGGAGTTGACTATGAGGAAACGTTTGCTCCAGTGGCCAGGTATTCTTCCATCAGGACTGTGATTTCTGTTGCAGCAGAGATGGGATGGAATATTCACCAGATCGACGTCAAGACGACATTTCTCAATGGACTCATCGAGGAGGAAGTCTACATTGAGCAGCCAGAGGGCTTCGAGGTACGTGAGCGAGAGTCTCATGTATGCCGATTAAAGAAAGCCCTGTACGGTTTGAAACATGCACCCAGAGCTTGGTACTCTAGGATAGATACATATTTACAGCAGCTAGGGTTTCAGAAGAGTGAAGCAGATCCAAATCTCTACTTCATTGTGATGAGAGGGGATCCTCTTATTCTTGTGCTTTATGTAGGATACCTGTTTATTACAGGAGTAGAGAGACTCATCAGTGATTGCAAGAAGGATCTTGCATCTGAGTTTGAGATGAAAGATAGAGGGCTGATGCATTACTTCCTAGGGATGGAAGTCTGGCAGGAGGATGGGCATATCTTTCTTAGTCAGGGCAAGTATGCGATGGACATTCTGAAGAGATTTCGGATGCAGGATTGCAAGCCTATGGCTACCCCTATGACGACCAACTGGAAGACGCAAGTGGCTTCTGAGAGTGAGTTGGCCGATTCCACTAAGTATAGACAACTCATCGGTTCCCTGATGTATTTGGTCAACACCAGACCAGATTTGAGCTTTGCAGTCAACACCTTGAGTCAGTACATGGTCGAACCCAGAGATGTGCATTGGGTAGCAACAAAGCATGTTTTGAGATACATCAGTGGAACAACAGAGTATGGGCTGAATTATGTGAGACAGGGAGAAGTCTAGCTTGTGGGGTTCACAGATTCAGACTGGGCAGGGAATGCAGGTGACAGGAAAAGCACCTCCGGATGTTGCTTCAGCTTGGGTTTAGCAGTTGTGTCATGGTTCAGCAAAAAGCAGAAGTCCGTTGCATTGAGCTCTGCTGAGGCAGAATATATGGTGGCTAGCTTAGCCAGTTGTGAAGCCATCTGGCTTCGCGAGATGTTGGTGAGTCTATTTGATCAGCAGTTGGAGCCTACAGTGATTCACTGTGACAATCAGAGTTCCATCAAACTCTCTGAGAATCTAGTATTTCATGATCGATCCAAACACATTGAGATCAGATATCACTTCATTCGTGATCATGTTCAGAAGGGAGCAGTTGAGCTCCAGTACATTTCTACAGATGAGCGGGTTGCAGACATTCTGACTAAGTCTTTGATGAAGACTAAGTTTGAGTACTTCAGGGAGAAGATGGGAGTAGTACAGAATCCTTTCCTGGTTAAGAGGGAGTGTTAAAATATTAACCAGGAAAATGATTGGAGAGAAATGCATGCAAAAGGTTTGCATGCATGCATGCAAAAGTGAGTTTTGCATGCAGCCATTTTAGGTTTTTGGTAAACCCAACTTGATGATGAGATGTTACAAGGAAGACAGGAGGTGACTGTCTTCATCAGTTAGACCATTGGTCTGAGATAGATCAAGTGAGAGGAGGACGACTTTACATGTGAAGGAGGGCGCATTCTTAAAGGAGGGAGAAGCTCGTACTGCATTCGGTAGAGCATTTGAGTGTCTGTAACTTACAGAGTATCTTCGTCTCAGAGATTGAGGAAGATCAGTGACGATCAGAGCTCAGATCTGTTGAGATCTGATTCAGTACGAGTCATTCATCATTGGAGGGAGGGCGCACTTGTGCATGCAGAAGGAGGGCGTTTTCAGTCAGAGGACAGTCTTCTGAGCGAGCAGAGCAGAGCTGAGGATAGAGACAAATAGATCAGGCAGAGGCGGATACAGGGACACTCAGATCCAGTTTTCCAGTTAGGGCTTATCTCTTCTGTGCATGCATCAGCTGGATGCATGCAAATCTTGAGTTTGTCTAAAATATTGCTGAGGTAACCCTGTATTGTACTTGTCTCTTTTCCTATATGCTCTGGGCTCGAGAAAGAAGATAGCCCCATAGTTTGCTGGTTTCTCCCGAAAGAGTTTCAGGGTATATTTGTTGTTTATGTATGATTGCATTTATATTGTTTAGTTGGTAAATGCAGATCTAGTTGTTTGAGTTCATATTAATGTTGGATTGATATCGAGACTCATACCGCTTGAGATCTCCTGGCGATCCAGCGGGAGTAGTGAACTCTGGATTAAATATTTACACTTAGATACCTCCTTGTGCATGTGTTAAGCAAACAACTCTAGCATCACCTTAGCAAAGAGCAAGAAGAAAAGATACTTAAAAGTTGCCTCCAAACCAGAAAGTACATCCATCCTCAAGAGGTGCACATCACTCAAAGAGCGTTAAGAAGGGCAAAAAAGTAGCATAGTGTTTTATCCCATAAGTTGTTATGTTAAAATGAAGTGAGGAGAGGTTTATTTGTACCTTCTAACACTCACTTTATAAAAATATAAAAATATCCAGGTCGACATGCCTTTAAAATGTCAACTTAAAATTAAAACAAAAATAATATAAAATAATCAAATCTGTGGGTAATTTGGGACATTTTCCCTTGAATTTACCCACACATGACTAAACAGCTAAAAATGAGCATGTCACTCCGATCTGAAGGCTGGAGTGTGGAGGGGGGTGTCATCATACCCCATCTAACCCCAACAATAGTGAAAATCCCTCAACGCCCCCCCTAATCAAGCAATGCAGCCTAACATGGAGGATGACATCATCATCAAGAGGAGCCCAAGGAGAGAGGGCTCTGGTGAACTGGAGGACCAGGAGCGTGTGGAAGTTGACCTGGACGAGAGACATAAGCCTTAGTGCTGAAAAATGTGCCACCGGAATGGTAAATCAAGGTGGGGGTCATGTGACCCAGTGACCCACCCCTGGAAGCCTCGGACACCAACCTCAGGGCTTCAAGCCCTTTCATGAGGCGATTAGCTATGCCACTAAGCCAAAATACTCATAGGGGAAAAACCAAAGGGTTTGGCCATAACCCCCACTTAGAAAAAGCTAGATAACGCCCGTCTTGGTCAGAAAAAAATGACCCTCTCTCCCTGGGGCACATCTGCTGGTGCGCTGGTACTTGTACCACGTAACACGTAGCTCTCGCTGAGAGCTTTTTGATGATGTTCGTTTCATCCAAAACTGGACTCCAAGCGTGAAGGATATCGCGTTTTGAAATTTTATGAAAATAGGGAAAATGACAAAAAAGGGGTGCCACGTGGCACCATTGGAAGGGTGCCACGTGGCCTATACAGCTGGATTGTACGTTGTCGTGGCAGGTGACTTGGCAAGTTAGGTTGAAGTGCTAGTCGAGTTGGAAGCTACGTGGATCTCTCACCAGTTGACATGTGGCAGAGTTATTGCAAAGTTGGCAGGAACGTGGACCAATCGAAGGCCACTACGTGGCGGTCCAATTGGCCACATTATGGTTTTCTTTACCAAAAAATTGGCAGGAAGGGCGGATCGAACCCTTGAACTCCCGCCAATGCTAATGCCTTACCACTATGCATCTAGCATCATGCCCGCCGATGGTTCTTAACCACATAGGTCACACATCCTATTTAAAGTTAAATGGGCGGCAGTTTTGAAAAGGGCGGGCTGAGGGATTAGCCCTTAGCCCCATGGTATATATTATTCAAACCAATGAATCAATGATGCCAAGATCCACGGGAACCATATATATATATGTCAACATATTTTATTGCCAACAAAACAAAGCCGTGAGGTTTGACCCCGACACCTCTGGGTGGTTAAACCAACGTGTTACCAATGAGCCACAACCCTGTACTTTACACCATATCCCCATATAATATTTAAAAATTTAAATCGGGATTCAACCCCAAATTTGGCGTGCCTCCCATGGGCGCGGAAACTGACATTGCTAAGTTATTTAACCTCGGTTTTGGAGTGTGGTTGAGGTACAAAGCGGGCATCGTTTTCAATGTAGGCATAGTTCCTGAGGCGGGAATCCGTACAATCCGTACAAGCGACCGTACAACGTACGGGTACATTGTCTCGATCTATGTGCCAGGGGAGGTCTCAGGCAAAGTATAGTGTTTATACTCAAATTTCTCGATTTTTCGAGACGGTTGCAATGGTGTAGTCTGTTTTTGCAACCGACAGAGATAATTTCAAAGTGTCCTCAGAATTGATGTAATTTGCAGCATTTGAAGAATTAATAGAAACAGTCTCACTAGAGGTGGACCCGGAGACGTAGTCTTGCATGGACGAACTCCGTTAACAACTGCTGTCTTCAGATTATGGTTTGCATCTTTATTATTTGCATTCTTTTTATTTATGTGTTCTCTTTAAAGTTGTCGTTTTAAAGCCATCTTAAAGAGTTAATTGTTGAAACATTCTCACATAATTCATGGTTAATTAAAGATCTTGCAAATTCAGATAACTTACTCGATTCTTTAATTTTCTGTTTTTAAAATTTGACGTTTATGGGTCTGAAGGAATTTAATTATAAGTGAATAATGCTTTTGTTGGGACATGACTGTATGGGTACGGATGTGTCCGTACGATTTCAACCATGTGATTATTTTTTTGTTTTTTTGCATGGGGAACAACGCTGTAGGGCAATGGCTCTGTACTATCCACTTCTGCAGCTATAGAGTGTTCTACATGTTTTGAACTTTGGATGCTCAAAGAATCAAGCCTGAAGTTTATTTCATCCACATCATAGTTTCTTTTTATTGTATTTTTGGAAGATATCTTATCCCGACTTTGTTTAATATTGAACCCGTAGCGTCCAACATTACTTGCTTCGGGATAACCACCATCACCTTTTTTATTGGTTACCAATTCATCAAACATTAGACTATGAGAACTCAAAGTAATATCATAACTAGAAACTTTACACAGTCTCCGTCTTCTAAGCATTCTGACTTTACCTGCATTCTTCCCTTTGTTTTGGGGTTGGGGTTGCTTCTTGATGGATTCAAAGGCAGTACCCTCTTTATGTGAATGAGGATCTGAAAGTCTCAAGAGTCTCTGAGCTCTCTCGCGGCCAAGTTTTGGAGACGTTCTGCATTTTTTTGGTTGCTGCTCCGGGGTTGTCTTCTCCACCCCAATTCGCCTTCCTCTTCCGATCTCTTATTGTTGCCGCAATGTTGTTGCTTCCCATCATCGCTCTTTGTCTTTTTCCCACAATTCCACCAATGAAATAGTTGAAATCTATTGCAAATCGCCGGTTCTTATTACCAACGAGTTTCTTTGTGCTTAGAGCATGTTACACCTCTGCAGTTTTCAGTTTTCCAGCAGGTCATTGGTAGAGGAGGGCTAAAAGGCCAAGTGTGGGGGCTCTCTGCTTGTGGTTGGCCATGACCAGTCCCCTTGGTTGTGCTCTTGGAAGTACTATGGCTTAGTGGCATTGTTGACTACCCTTTATGGGGCTTTTTAGCCCTGGGGTTGGTGTCCGAGGCTTCCAGTGGTAAGCCATTGGGTCACATGACAACCATCCTTATATCTCTTGAGGGGGACTATGCTTTATCTAGGGAGGTTATGCCTAAGTCCCACCACCCCTCTCACACCCCACTTGAACCTTTTATGCAATTGATTTTACCCCCTCTGACTAAATCGATCCCTTGATGTCTTCACAATTGATCAAGCCTCAAGATAAGGCAAGGGGGACGTTGAGGGACTTTATTCATCATTCTGGGGTTAGTAGGGGCATAACGTCCTCCTTAGGCTCACTCTTGCGGTCACAGTGAGGCCTTGGCTTGCTTATTTTAGTATTTTTTATCATTTTATGTTGGTTTTAGGGCTTAGTCCCCAATGTGTGGGTGACATGCCCTAATTTTACCTTATTCTGTAATATTTTAGTATTATTTTGTTTTAATTTCATATTGACATGTAGGATTGATAAAAAATAAATTCTTGTGCTAAAATGGATATAAATATCCATTCACTTTTCATTTGTAAAGCACAAGACTTGACATCAAATGGTTATTCTTCTTTTTCTCTTACTTTATGAGCTCTCTTGGTGATGTGCACTTCTCTTGGATGTCTTCTCTTGCTTGAATGGTGAATGGTGGATGAATCTAAGGCTTCTTTTTGCACATGCTATGGTTGGCGCTATAATTGTTTGCTAAAATACATGAACAATAATGACCTAAAGTTCTTTCTTTGCTCATGTCTTGGTGAATATTGGTATGCCAATGTTTCTATGTGGATTGAATAGTGGTGTATTGCTGCATTTTTTTTGAATTAGGGATTTTTTATGAATATTCTATCAACCTTGTGTGAAGGAAACACCTTGTATTAGGGTTTCCTTTTGCTTTTAGGGCCTTGGACTTCTCCATTTGCCTTGGTTAGGATCACCTACTGAACCCTAGAGGTTGATAGATGATGCCCTAGCTTGCAATTACTAGAAGGACATTCTATGAGAGGGACACTAGCCATGATCTCTGAAAGCCCCAGGGATTTAGATGACATCATAATCTCCTTCTCTTGTCAGTTTTTTTAACTTAAAATTTCAGCATTTAACGTATTATAGTTAGGCTGCATTTTCATGTTAGTTAGCTGCATTTTTATCCACAAAACCCTAAAAATAAGAAAACCCTACAAAACCCTAAAAATTATAAAATTCGTAACTCCAAAAATAGCTGTGAGTTTGTAATTCTGCTCCTCCCTACAAATTCCCCATAGTGGATTTATCCATAGATCTTGAAGGGCATCTCAATTTTATGTGTAAAAGACCCCAAAAATCATATATTGTCAAAAAGCCCTAAAAATTTACATAAATTCAAAAACCTAAAAATATTTGGAATTTGCAAAATCTGGTCCACCCCTCAATATCACCCTAGTTGAATTGTCCACAGATCTTGAAGGGCATTCCATTTTGTCCTAGTGCACTGGGAAGCATGAGAACCCTAGATCAAACTTACCTTGGGTCGCGTTAGGGTTTTGACTTCACCTAGGGCTTCGCCCTAGCCTCCTCCTTCCTCTTTTCCTCAGAGCACACCTTTTTGAGGGTTGCCTTGGGATATGTGGAGGTGCATTGGTATATGTGAGTTGCATTGGAATTTGTGAAATTGGGAAGGTGATTGATGATATACATGATTAGCTATTGAACTAACTTGTTAATTAGGTCAAGTTGTCTTCTTTATATATGGTTTGACTCCATACAAGGAACTGATCTAGTTACTAGGTCGTGGAAAGGTATTTGCATGTGTGATGTTTGCAGGTATCAATTAGGGCTCTCCCATGGGTTTAGGAGTTACCCGAAGAACTTGAGGCTGGGCTATGGCGACATTTGGACCTAGACCTCTTCCATATGCTTATTGATCACTAGCATTTACTCTACATCGTGTTGCTTATTTATGATTGCTAGTTTGAGCGGTAACAGAGCATAAAATTTAGATTTTGTGCATATGTGTCGTTTTGTTTTGGATCTCTTATTAATTTATGTGGGTGGCTATCTGTCTATGAGATATTACAGGCTGGCTTGATTGTCCCCCTCTTCCTATTCTTCATCAGAATAATACGCCCTCTCCATCTTCGTCCTTATTACGATCAGTTCCATATCAATCGATTTATGCTGATCCACTTCATCAGGTATTATATCTTCTGGACGTAATCCTCTTTTTTCACTTTCTAAGGATGGTTTCTATGTCTAACTTTCATCTTCATCTTCACTTTATAAGGATGGCTCCCATCTCTTATTTCTATGTTCCATTAGATCATCATCATCATATATATATATATATCTTATTTCATGAAGAACAAGAAGTGCTTCCTTGTAAACAAAGTTCATGTAAGAAAAGTCCATGATTGTATGAGTCAAGCTCTGATACCAATTTAGCAGAAAACATGTATAGCTAGAATGCCTGAATATTAAATATACAAAGAATATATATATATATATATATATATATATATTGAATAAAAAGGATATGACGAGTGAGTGCAATAAGAATGTCCTCGTATATATAGGCTTGATGGTGATCTTTCACATAAGGTGCACCTTTTCAATATTGCAATAATATTAATACTTAAATAGAATTATATGTTGTTTTATGTTCATAACAACATATGTTCAAACTTAAGAGATGGGCCTGAGTAAATTACTTTCCCATTCCACTAATTCTTCGAACTTTGGCCTAGTGGGTTCGTTGATTGCATAGTGGTTCCAATTGATGACAAAAGGTGCAGGTTGTTACATTCAAACCTCTTGTGATAAAGTCCTAAAGCGCAAGTGTGAAACTAGGTTGAACTAAGATGGGGCCATTGTCACCTCACCGCCCTCTTCTGTTATTTAGTGCCAGTTCTCCTCTGGCCCAAGGGAGGCTTCCCTACAATTAGGATTGGTAAAGGCTAAGAGTAAAATCTCGAGGGAGAAAGTTACTTCAGCAAAACGAATTGTGGGTTTGATGTGAAATTAGGAAAAGCATGATGGTAAATGAAATGATTACTATCTTAAAGCCATTGGGCATATGGCGTCAGAAATGGAGAACTATGCTAAAGGTACTTGCAATAAAGGACATACAATTACATAATTCATTTTTCTTAATAAACACTTCAAAGGGCTAATCAAATTGTTGTGTTATGCATCAGATTGTTTGGAGCCTTCCTTGCAAATGTACCATGGTTGTAAATTTTCTGTGTTTTGCAGCTTGTTGGTTTATGTCAATGTTTCAGTGGTTTTCATTCCCAGCCGGTTTTGCATAGGCTGGAAATTACTTATGAAAATTCTCGGACAATTAAACACGCTGAAGCGTCAGATTGTTTGGAGCCTTCCTTGCAAATGTACCATGGTTGTAAATTTTTTGTGTTTTGCAGCTTGTTGGTTTATGTCAATGTTTCAGTGGTTTTCATTCCCAGCCGGTTTTGCATAGGCTGGAAATTATTTATGAAAATTCTCAGACAATTAAACACGCTGAAAAATCACTTTAACAGGCAGAAATACAATTTAACATGCACACCATTAAAAAAAATCAGACTCAGAATTTTCGGCCAATAGCCTTAGAAAAACCCCCACGGGGAAAACCAGTCAGAGAGAGAGTTTTTATTAATTCTTCAACAATATTTTCAGTACAGAAATTTTCAGTCAAATACTACTTATCTCAACCAAAAATTCCAGCCTTGAAATCCGTGCAATCACTGCCTCGATTTATGTGCCGACACAGTGACAATTTTTGAGCTGTACGGTCCTCTATTTCTGTGCCTAGCTTGCCTCAAAAATTGTGCCCAGCCTGCTGTACGGATTTGCAGCAATAAATATTGCTGTACCTTACTTGAAGATTGTGCCAATGACCTTGAAAATTGTGCCAAAATCACTCCTCGAAAATTGTGCCCAAAAATACCTTGGAACTCATGCTGTACGATACATCAATAAATGTGTTGTACGGTCCTCGATTTCTGTGCTACTGTACAAGTACAGTGCCTCGAAAACTGTGCCTTCTTGTCGCTGTATGGTCACCTAGAAAACCGTGCTGATATTAAAGTTTGTTGCCTCAAAATTTGTGCAACATTTAATGCACTTCAAGCTACCTCGAAATGCGTGCTGGTGCAAAACATGCCCTAGCTGCCTCCTCGAAACTCATGCCCCTGCTCTCTGCTCTCTCTTCTCTCTTCTCTTCACTCTAATCAACAAAAAAATGAATGCTTTCTTGCCTCCCTTGCCTTTTTGTTCAAACCCTAGGGTTTTCTCAAATCAATGGATGAGATTAGATTAGATCTACGGTTGAGAATAAATGCTCCTATTTAATTCTCATGAATATTAAATTCATTCACCCACTTAACTTTATCAAAAAGTGACGTTATGTTCTAAAGTCAAATTAAATACTTTTCTTAAGTCATTTAATGCAAGGGTCACCTTTCCCCCTTTCTAAGTGACTTAGGCAAAAGTCACTAGGGGAACACTTCCCTAGGTACAAAAACTAACACTCCCTCTTATCGAGGAAGGTGTTCTGCACCACTCCCAACTTGTCTCTAAAGAAGACAAACTTGCCCCTCCCCGAAGAATTCGTCAGGATATCTGCTACCTGCTCATCAGTGGATATGTACCGCAACTCAACTGCTCCTCTCTGAATGTAGTCACAGATGAAATGGTACCTGATCTCAATATGCTTTGACCTGTCATGGAACATTGTATTCTTAGAGAGCTGAATGCAACTCTGATTGTCACAATAGATCACCGTAGGCCTAAGCTCCTGATCAAATAAGTCTACCAACAACTTGCGAAGCCACAATGCTTCACAAGTAGCCTGACTGGCTGCCATATACTCAGCCTCGGCGGAACTCAATTCAACGGACTTCTGTTTCCGACTGAACCACGACACTACTGTCGAGCCCAAACTGAAACAACAACCGGAAGTGCTCTTCCGATCCCTCACACTGCCTGCCCAGTCTGAATCTGTGAAACCAACCAAACTGACTCCACTCGAACCCCTATAATCCAAACCATAGTCCACTGTACCTGCAAGATATCTCAGCACATGTTTTGCGGCAGTCCAATGTACATTCCTAGGCTCCACCATGAACTGGCTAGGAGTGTTCATCGCAAAACACAAGTCTGTCCTGGTGTTGACCAGATACATCAACGACTCAATGAGCTGATGGTAAAGTGTAGGATCCACCAACTTACCCTCGGAAGCATGAAGTTGCTTCCAGTTGGTGATCATAGGTGTAGACATCGGCCTGCAATCCTCCATCTGAAATCTCCTCAAAATATCAACTGCATACTTCCCCTGTCCCAGGAAAATATGTCCAGGCTCCTGCCAAACCTCCATCCCCAGATAGTAATGTATCAACCCAATGTCAATCATCTCATACTCAGTAGCAAGGTCTCTCTTGCAATGTGCAATGAGACGCTCCTTTCCAGTAATAAACAAGTCATCAACATATAACAAAAGAATGAGAGGATCTCCACCAACCACAATGTAGTAAAGGTTGGGATCAACCTCACTCTTCTGAAAACCCATCGAAGTCAATTATGCATCGATCCTGGAGTACCAAGCTCTAGGAGCTTGCTTCAGTTTGTACAAGGCTTTCCTTAGCCTGCACACATGAGAATCTCTCCAATGAATCTCGAATCCGTGTGGCTGTTCTAAGTACACCTCCTCCTGCAGAAGACCATTGAGAAATTTGGTCTTCACATCCATCTGGTGGATCTTCCAACTCATCTCTGCTGCTATAGAAATCACTGCCATGATGGAAGAATACCGAACAACTGGCGCAAAAGTCTCATCATAGTCAACTCCCTCAACTTGTGAAAACACCCGGGCCACAAACCGAGCCTTGTACTTCTCCACACTGCCATCTGCAGCATGCTTCACCTTGTAGATCCACTTGGAAGTCACAATAGACTTCCCCTCTGGTCTCGGCACTATCTTCCAAGCATCATTCTTCATGATGGAATGGTACTCTTCCATCATGGCATCTCTCCAAACCTGATGCTGAGAAGCCTCCTCAAATGTGGAAGGCTCTGAATCACGAGGATTTGCAACAAGAGCCATACCTAGTCTATCCGGCATCACTACTATCCTGATCTCCTCCTGGGGTCTACCAAATGCCTTTGCTTCCTTCAAGGTGTCTTGAAGCCATTTAGGCTTCCTCTTCCTTGAAGGCTTCTCCCATACTGGTCTATCCTCATCTGAAGAACTCCCAGAAGCAGAAGGTCCAACACCCCGAGGGCCAGTGACTGATGAACCAGCCCCTGAAGAACCTGTAACCTGCGAACCAGAAACTGAACCTGTCCCTGAAGTACCTATCACTTGAACCACTGAACCTGTAGAAGCTGTACTTGTACTCTGTGATCCAGTCACTCTGAAAACCTGTGGACCTGAAATCTGTATCGAAGAAGCCTGAGTCGCCTGAGGTGTGGAAGTCGGTGGCTCCCCCTGCTCTCTCTTTCTGGACTTCCTGAAGGCTCTCTCCTCATCAAACTTCACCTCTTGCCTAACAACCACTCTCTTCTGACCAGGAAGGTAAAGCCGATATGCCTTCGAAGTCTCATCATATACCACAAAGATGCCTCTCTTTGCAGTGGGCTCAAACTTCGTCCTCTTCTCAGAAGGGACGTCAGAGTAAGTCAAAGAACCAAATATACGAAAGTGGCTCATCTCAGGCTTCTTGCTTGTATACATCTCCTCAGGAGTCGTCCTCCCCAAAGCACGGTGAGGACTCCTGTTCTGCAGATAAACTCCAGTGCTGCATGCCTCTGCCCATAGAAAGAACGGTAACCCTTGATCATGAAGCATCGCTCTCGCTGCTCCCACAATCGACCTGTTCTTCCTCTCTGCTACTCCATTCTGCTCAAGAGTGTAGGGAACTGTCAGCTGTCTCTGTATACCCTCCTGTGTGTAAAAAGCATCGAATTCCTTGGAGGTATACTCACCCCCATTGTCCGATCTCAACATCCGAATCTTCCTCCCTGTCTGCTTCTCCACAAGGGCTTTGAATCCTTGGAAGACACTCAATACTAAGGGTGACTTCTTGTTCCTCAAGAAGTAGATCCAGGTCTTCTTGGAGTAGTTATCAATGAAGGTGATATAGTACTCAAATCCAGTCAAAGAGACTGATGACATAGGACCACAAATATCAGAATGGATCAAGTCAAGCACTCTTGCTACTCTGGTGTCACTGCTTGGAAAAGCAGTCTTGGTGTACTTTCCCAAAGCACACCCCCTGCACACATCACTTTGCTCAGTGCTGAACTCGGGTAAAACTGTAACCATGCTCCTCAACAATTTCAGAGCTGGGTGATGTAAGTGGGCCATCCTCCGATGCCATAGCTCACAGGTGTTGCTGTGTGCTAGAGCGTGCTGCGGCTGAAACAAGAGCTTGTATAACCTTCCACATCTAACCCCAATGCCCATGGAGGTAGATATTCTTGTAGTCCTGGGGAATAACTGCACTCTCCCATCCGAGAAACATACCCCAAGGCCCCTTTCCTCTATGGTGGAAACTGATACAAGGTTCTTCTTCAGCCCAGGGACATATAACACATCCCTCAGAATCATGGGACTCATAGACTCCCTTTGAAATGTAATAGTCCCTCGACCAACTGCTCTAACAATGGTGTCATTGCCTAGTACAACCTCCACATTTGTACCTGTCTGTGATAGCTCGGAGAACATCTCTCGAGCACCTGTCATGTGGCTCGAGGTTCTGCTGTCAATATACCAAGTGCCAGTGGTGGATGCACTCATCTGATGGCCAGCTAACAAGGAATACTCCATCTCCATATCCACATCTGTGCTGGTAACTAAAGAGGCTCTCTCTCTCTCAATCTGTCCAGCACACAGAGAAAACTCCCTCTGAAATCTGTCTCCAAAGTCATCGACCTCCGCTGAAGCTGCAGTCTGGTTTCCCTTCTTCTTCTTCTTTGGACACTGTGAAGCATAGTGCCCAAAAGTCTGATAACCATAATACTTGATTTTACTCAAGTCCTTCTTCTGCCCACCCTGCTGCGACTGCTACTGCTTGGCCCCACCCTTCTTGAGACCCTTCATTTTCTTCTTCCCCTTTGCTGTCAAAGCCACGTTCTGCTCATCTTCCCTACCCTGTGATGAACTGCCTTGTACGAGACCTCTCCTGGTCTCCTCCTGCACAAAGTCATCCCACAGTCTCTCCCATGAAGGTAGGTTCTCTCTGCCCGCTATAGCCTGCACAAATGGACCCAAGGGCTTAGAAGCCCCTTTCACTGCTGTACGCACAAGCTCAGTAGCAGTGACCACCTCCCCAACTGCTGCTAGCTCATCTCTAACTGCAGATATCCTGGTAAGGTAAGCTGTTACCCCCTCTCCGCCAGTCATCTTTATACTCTTCAGTTTCTCCTTGAGAACCATCTTCCGGTTCTCATTGGTACTCTCGTACAAACTAGTCAAAGCAGTCCACATCAAATGTGCCCTAGCTTTGCCTGAAATATGAGGGATGATATGATCTTTAACTGCATTAAGGATTATTCTTCTAGCTTTACAGTCCTTCTTGTTGAAGGCTGATAGTGCTGCTGCATTTGTAGCAGCGGGAACCTGAACAGGGTCTGTTGTAGTGTTTCTTACCACCTCCTCCCACAGTTCATTCTTCTCTAATATCAGCAAATTCCTAGCCTTCCATGGCACAAAGTTACCTGTCCCATCTAGCCTATCCTCCAACCTAAGTCCTGTAGCCATCTTTCAGCCAACCCAACAAAGTGCTGTTCACTAACAGAAGAAAAAATACTGAAATTACTGAGTTCTGGAAATTTCTGTGTGTTTGCAAAATATTACTGTTTTCTGCCCCCAAGCTCTGATACCATGTAAATTTTCTGTGTTTTGCAGCTTGCTGGTTTATGTCAATGTTTCATTGGTTTTCATTCCCAACCGGTTTTGCATAGGCTGGAAATTACTTATGAAAATTCTCAGACAATTAAACACGCTGAAAAATCACTTTAACAGGCAGAAATATAATTTAACATGCACACCATTTAAAAAAATCAGACTCAGAATTTCGACCAATAGCCCTGGAAAAACCCCCACGGGGAAAACTAGTCAGAGAGAGAGAGAGCGCTTTTATTAATTCTTCAACAATATTTTCAGTATAGAAATTTTCAGTCTAATACTACTTATCTCAACCAAAAATTCCAGCCTTGAAATCCGTGCATCACTGCCTCAATTTCTGAGCCAACACAGTCACAATTTCTGAGCTATATGGTCTTCGATTTTTGTGCTTAGCTTGCCTCGAAAAATGTGCCCAGCCTGTTGTACGGATTTGCAACAATAAATATTGCTGTACCTTCCTCGAAAACTGTGCCAATGACCTCAAAAACTATGCTAGAATCACTCCTTGAAAATTGTGCCCAAAAATACCTTGGAACTCGTGCTGTATGGTACAACAATAAATGTGTTGTACTGTCCTCGATTTTTGTGCCACTGTACAGCAAGTATAGTGCCTCGAAAACCGTGCCTTCCTATTGCTGTACAGTCACCTAGAAAACCGTGCTGATATTAAAGTCTGCTGCCTCGAAATCTGTGCAACATTTAATGCACTTCAAGTTGGCTCGAAATGCGTGCTGGTGCAAAAATTGCCCTAGCTGCCTCCTCGAAACTCATGCCCCTGCTCTCTGCTCTCTCTTCTCTCTTCTCTTCACTCTAATCAGCGAAAAAATGAATGCTTTCTTGCCTCCCTTGCCTTTTTGTTCAAACCCTAGGGTTTTCTCAAATCAATGGATGAGATTAGATTAGATCTACGGTTGAGAATAAATGCTCCTATTTAATTCTCATGAATATTAGATTCACTCACCCACTTAACTTTATCAAAAAGTGACTTTATGTTCTAAACTCAAATTAAATACTTTTATCAAGTCATTTAATGCAAGGGTCACTTTTTCCCCTTTCTAAGTGACTTAGGCAAAAGTCACTAGGGGAACACTTCCCTAGGTACAAAAACTAACAATGGTGAGGGGTTTCTTTTTTCTTTTGTAAAGGCCAAATTTTGGGGCTATATTATGTAGAGTGTTGATTTGGGGCTAAATACCCTTGATCAGGTCATGGCAAGTCCCCTTGGTATCCACCTCAAGGAGGTGTTGCCCTTGTGGCTCTGGTGACTACCCATTTAATTGGTGTCCGGTGCCCTTGAGGCAAATCATTGGGACACATGGCCGCACTCATATTTTTCTTTGTAGAGGTGATTGCGTGTGTAAGGGTTGTCATACCTGTTTTAGCACACCTCATTTTGCCCATTGGACCTATTGTTTTTAATGCAAAACCTCTCCTCTTGGTCTCCAGACCCATAAATGCCATTCCTTAAAGAATAAGCCTACATTGTTAAAAAGGAGGGCGTTGAGTGTGTTGTCACCCAAAACTAACATGTGTGTGCTGAAGCCCAAAAATAAGCACACCAGGTCGATGACAACTCTCAAAAGAGAAGCCAATGTCACCACACTCCTCTCTTGCTCGCTTCAGGTTGGCTCTTCTCCAACCAAAGGGGGGTTTCCCTAAGGTAGGATCGCTAAGGCAGGTGCAATGTGGGGACAAGGTGAATCGAAGAGACTGCCTTAGAGAAATGGTTGTAGGATTGAAAATAATTTGAACAAGTGATGGGAAAGACGGGAGGATCAGTCCTTGAGGAATGGCCAGTGCCAGTATATCCAAGGGGTGAATGGAGTCAAAAGAGAACTCAAGGGGGCTTTGTGTCTAGTGTTTGACAACCAAAAAATACTTCTTCTTCTCTAGCTGCGGGAGGTGCGCTATGCAAACAAAAGATCAATATTACACAATCAGACTAGATTAAATGCAAAGATCAATGCTCGTGTATGTACGCTCACAAAGGGAAAAAGAAAGCAGCTGCTAAGATTCTTCCCCTTCCAATGTGGTGGAATACACCCCTCTATGGCTTCTTACACAAACATAGAAAAGAAAACACAGAGTCTAGAAATATTCACACTTATCTAACATCTCACAAGATCACGTCACACAAAAGAGACTGCTCAATTTATCTGAAAAACCCATAATATTTTTCATTAAGCTCAAGGGAAAGAAAATTTCCCAAGTTTTTTCCATCTTTACAATCAAGGAGGATGGCCTCTTTATAGGCCCAAAACCTCTTTATTCTTTTCAAAAAAATAAAATAATAATAAAATAACAAAAAGGTGGATCTAGGATCCACCTTTTTCTCTATCGAATACCCAAAAGCTTCTAAATCCCACTAATAACTCTTACCAAAATAAAGGGCAATCCAAAAAAAAAAGAACTGCTACATGCTCCAACAGCCACGTTTACCAAGAAAATCCCACCAGCTACCCGTAAGACACTCCACCTAACAATGAAGATACCCCCACTTTGGCTATTTGTTCCAAATCGGTGGACAACCAAGCATAATAAATAAAAAAAATGCCTATCGAACAGGTTGAAACGTGGATGGTGGACCGAGTGTAGAAAGTAGAGCACCGCTCCAAATCATAAATTCTGGAAATCACTGAAACTGACAGCCCCTAGTTCCTCTGCCCGCACCAATGTTTTGGTGGATTGATTGAATGATTCCTCGTAGTCCAAGATCAAACCTGCAATTAACTATCTGATACAGCTGTCAAATGCTTGCTACGACCACCAATCCACTTGGCTGCCAAAAAAGCAAAATCGCGGGTCCATGCTGGGGAACACCACGAATTTAAAGGAGATCTCTTCTCGAAATGGAGCAATTTGGCTGCCAGGATGACAAGATACAGGGTTCACGTATTAATAAAAATACTCCAATCAGTTTTACCTAACAGCAGATAACACAGCGCGAAATTTCTCCTTTGTAATCAGCTGGTACTCAATTTCCTTCAATCTTGATTGTGCTGTTGCATCGACCGTGATATTTGAAGCATTATCTGAATGAGTTAATGCAGGAGCAACCATATTCCGGATTGAATCAATTTCTGTGGCTGGAAGATTTTGTTTGAGACTCAGCAGATGAAGCTTCTTTAGCATGCAAAATTGATGAAGTCGTGGGAACAGTTGAAGACTGAACATTTGCTTCTAGAACCTGACTAATACTCTTTGATATGTCTGCTGAGAGATGAAATTCTTCCCGAGTTCCTTCTCCAATATGACACATGGGAGCTGCAGGGGCATCTTTTACTTGCTGAGATGTGTGTGACAAATGAAGCAACGTACCATGCCCCATCTCTTGCTGATTTTGCCTTAAACTCCATTTCTGCAGCATCCGGATTCTTTCTTCCTGAAGGGACAGCTGCAAAACTAGTCACAGTTCTCTTTGATCATCCACATTTTCACACGGATATTCGCAACTTGTAACCATGGATGGCTTCATCGCAGTTTATGTCTTCTTCATTGATTCTGAGACAAGATTTTTTTGAGTCTGTTGAGGAGCTTTTGTCATCAATTTTGATTTACAGGCTGCAATTTTTTAGCAAAAAAAATGACCGGGATGTCCCCAGAATTCTCTTCGTGCCTTTGGTATTTCGGGCATTTTCTTCGAGGGGAACTTTGTCATCATTTTATATGCCTGAGCATTGTTGGTTCTTCAATCTGGTCGTATTTCTGAAGTAGCTTGCAATACATGTTGACTAGAACATATTCCACGATGCTGGTTGTCTCGAACTGCTGGTGGGGTTGGCCCATCACTACATAGTTCTGCAAATGAATCATACTGTGCTTTAAAGCTGCCACAGAAACCATGGATCCATCTTCAAAGCGGTTAATGATGCTTTTTGTGCATGCTTATATTCCCCATCAGGTCCATTGCTTTTAGATTATTGACTGGGACACCCCAGAAACCCTCCTCCAGTTGCATCACTGCTGTGTTTATTCGTTGTTACCTCATCAGAAATATTTGAAAGATGACAGCCTTGGATTGCAGTTAGACTTTCACCATTGCTTATTTAATCTCGAATGCTAGTCTCAGCATGCATTCTTTTTAATGATAGGCTGTTGTCTTTCTCCCAGTTCTCACGCTGATGCTGATCTGATCTTTATGCATCTTCTGTCAGTCAAGATAGGCACACTAATTGCTGCGAAATGATGTTCTGGCTTGCAAAAATGTCCTCTCGCTTGCAAGATTCAGTGTGAAATAATTCTGCTGATGGGCACGAAAATTTGGGGGACTTGGTTTGTAACAAATCCATAAAGTAGCTCCCAGCCTTCTTAAGGATGTGAGAGCATTTTCACATGTGGACACCCCTGTCAATATAGGGGGTAACAGAGTGAAAAGCATCTATTGAGGTTAGTTGGGGCATGACGTCCTCCTTTTGGCTCATCTTGCACTTGGTGGAGCTAATTGCACTTTTTGTTGTTATTTTATGTCATTATGTGGTTTAGTCCCCAAGTTTGTGGGTGCACCGGCCTAAAATTTTATAATTTGTCATTAACTTCTAGGCTCAAATTTGTAAAAGTTTGAGAGTTGTCTCATATAAATAAGACAACCCCACCTCATTTGTAAAACATGGACAAGGGTTCAAACATGAAACTTTTTCTTTTTCTCTTGGTTTATTGGAGCTATTGAGCTTGTGTGCACCTCTCTCTTGGATGTCTCTTTTCTTGCTTGGAGGATGAATGGAAGGATTTCTAGGGTTTGATTTTTGCACATGACAAGTTGATGCTAAAACTAGTTGTAATAACTCATGCTCAAGGGTGTCCTAAGATTCATTTCCTTGCTCATTCTTGTTTAATGTTGGTAAGTTTATCTCCTAACCCTAGTTTAACATTGCTCTTGAAGTGCTTTGGTATGAGTTAGGGTTTGTTTGCTAGCATTTTATAAACTTGCTTGAGGAGACCATCCTACCAAGGAGCTCTCCGTTGATTTATTGAGGCTTGGACTTCTCTATTTGCCCTAATTAGAGTTTCACTACCTAACCCTTGAGGTTGCTAGCTTAGCCTTAGTTGCACGTATTGAATTGCCATCTTAAGAGGAGGGACGTTAGCCTCGATCTCTCATAGCCCTAGGGTTTGAGACAAGAATCTAATTGCCCTATCCTTACAAACTCTCCATCTCTTTTTATCAAATTTTTACATGTTTTATTTTATGCAAAAAATATAATATTGTCGAAAAACCCTAGTGTTTCTTAGAAAATAAAAAAGGTGAAGTTCTAGCCATGAATTTGTTTTTTTGGTCCACCCTAAAATTTCTCCCAAGGGTTTTATCCACAAACCCTAGAGGGTCTCCTCTTCTGAGGAAGTGCATTGGGATATGTAAAACCCTTGTAATTGGTGAATAATGAATTAGAGGGTGTTTGGTATTTTTGGCTTGACCTACAATTGTGTCCTAGTCCATTAGTCCTCTTTCCCTTTAGAGCCCACCTTTTCGAGGATTTGCCTAGGGAAGTGTTATATTGTCTAGGGAAGCGCAAAATTGCCTTGAAAGGCATGGCATTTATTGATTATTGTGATAAAGTGATTAACTCCATTATCGTATGATCATTGTGTCTTGTTTATATTGTTTGACTCTGATAAGGCATTGATCATAGCCATTAGGGTTTGGTGGAAAGTATTTGTGGTTTGTTGGTGGTTGTAGGTATCTTTCATCGATTAGAGTCTCCCCCTAGATTCTGGAGTTACCTAAGTGTTGAGACTTGAGAGGTTAGATTGTGGTGATTGGGTTTAACTCTCTCCCGACCTTATCGACACTATCCTTGGTCCACAACCTAGTTGTGTCGGGGCTGCTAGTTTGAGTGGTAACAGGTTGCATGAATGACTCTTACAACAAGGATGAATTACAATGAAATAACTTTCTTACATAATCCCATTTATCCATTACAATAAGAAGGAAATATATGGATTACATTTATGAAATCAAATAGGAAGGACATTTCCTACTTAACAAATTGAAATGAAAATAATTACCAAGAAAAGTTACTTCAAGTATGCACCCATCACAATGATATCTTCTCATGACAAATTCCAATATTGAGGCTCCATAGCTTAGCCTTATTTATTCTCCTCAAACACCAAAACATTTACAATAGACAAAGAGTCTCTCCAAAAAACCATCCTCACCTGAAGTAAAGTGAGTAAAACCTTATATAGGTTTCAACTCAACTTCCTTATACAATAAACAAATCATTCTAAGAATAACAAACTAGTGATTAGATCCACTTCTATTTCCAAGGAAATAATACAATAATAGTTCTCATCTAACCAACTCTTTTAGAAGAGTTCTGTTACCCCACTATTTGCATAAGGTGTTCACTATGGTTTTTGGAAAGAGTTCTGAGCTGAGGTGGGCTAATTCCTTAGGGTTCTAAGCATGGATATAGATATTTTTTGGACTGTTCTGAGCCTATGGACAGCAATCCTGGCCACAATTTGGAAGGATCTATGCAGTCTGGGCTCTTTGGATCAATTCTAGGCAACTTTGGAGGCCTGTACAGCAGTTCTGGGCACATGACAGGCCTAAATTCCCAAATCTGGGCACTCTCTGTGCATCTAGTAAGTATGTTCCACCAATTTTGGGCGCATTCCAGAGCTAAATCAGTAAGTAAACAGCATTTCTAGGCTGATCTTTGCATGAGAGACCATTGTGCCTAGTGCCCCCCTCTTAATTATATTTAAATTAATCCAAAGTGCAAACCTTAGGTACTTTGGTTAATTAGTGTGATTAGTTTTTTTTCTTCATTAATTCTAATTAATCATACTAAAATCTTAAAAACCTAAGGCTAGACACTTTAATTAATCCATTACTGTACAATTATTAACACTTAAAAACTTAGGGTGACCTTAAGTTGATGGTTTCTCATTCCATTAAATAAAAGTGTTAATTAATTTCCTTATTACCGTAGTCATCCATTCCTTTAATAATCAATTATAAGGAGTGCATTATTTTATGAGCATTTTTGCTTGTTAGGCACAGATACTTCACCATTAATCTCCATGAAGACATGAAAACATATCACACCATAACTCTCAGCCAACAACCATGGCCACCACTCAACCATTGAGAAAGCAATATCTTTAAGCAAGGAGACAAGTGTACCCATGTCCATCCAACTGTCTAGCCATGAAGCCTTGCTAGCTCGACACTGATTTTTTTTTACAAGTGATGTGACTAAAATCACAATGTAGTAAATGCTTTTACATAGATGATATGTAAATCTCATTTTCGTAGTCCTATTTTGCTAAGTTACTAGGATTTGGATATGGATCTGTCGGATTTTTGAAAAGAAATAACCCCTTAGTAATACTTAAGGGGGTAAAGACTAAAGTTCCATTCCTGTCACAGTCCTCTATGTTTTAGGCCATTTACTTGTTTCCTTTTGAAACATAACTTAAAGGTATAAGTTTATAAGGTCTAATTAATATAAACATACATAATGATGTTATGTCCATAGAAACCAACACGCACTTCAGTTTTAGGAACAAAATATATATATATATATATATATATATATAACCTTTTAATATATTATAAATTTATAATATATTATAGTTATTATTATAATTATATATATAACATTTTAATATATTAATGTATATAACTTCACATATTTATATCTCTTAGAAATATATATACAAATTATAGTTATTATTTATATATATATAATATATAAGTTATAAAGTCAATGTAAATGTTTTATTACACAATAAATTTAAAATCTTCACCCAAATCAGTAATCACTGCTTTCGACATTATTTGTGTAAGTAATGGGGTCGACCCTCCTTGTCTCCAGCTATAACTGTACGGCGTATGCCCCTCCTTCGACTTCGACCTGTGTACATGTCCCATATAACTGCATGCAAGTTGGATTCATTTCTGTTTTTTGTTGTAGGCTCATGGCAGACCATAAAAATAGTTTCCACCTTTTGATTGATTGAGATTCAACTCATCAATTCTCTTCCATTGATAGTTGTGGGCAGAACCCGATTTTGTTGATGATTATACCTCGGGCAGGTGCTTCTGCATAGACTAGATGTCAAGCATGTAGAAGTTGTCCAAATACCTCTCTAGCTCAGAAACTGGATTCGTTCCTCAGCTTGGCCGTGTCCCGAATCGGTCGAATCGGACACGATTCGATTGGAATTCGTGTCCGATTCGACCTTAGTTCGAATCCTGAATCGGGACACGCCCTCAACAGCGAATCGAACACACAGTTAAAACGTGTCCCGACTGTCGGACACGTTTTTGAAAAACAGGACACGTTTTTGGCGGAAAAGTGCGTCCGGGTTCACTTTAAAATCGAAATTTGCCTTTCTTTTTGTCATTTGCAAGGAAGCATTTGGTTGAGAGTGAGTTGTATGTGCAGGTGAAGGAGATTTGAAGGAGATTTGAAGGCTATCCATCGTTTCCAAGCGATTCCAAGTGCATTCCGGTGGATTTGTGGAGAGGATTGCAAGCTCAACCATCACAAAAGAAAAGGAATGTCTCAATCAGCTAGGGCAGGAGGTAGGGGGCAAAGGAGAGGGAGAAATGCACCATCTAGGGCCTCCCCTCCTATTCCACCAAGCACAAGCGGTTCTCCTCCTCCGTCAAGTGCTCCATCGGCTGCTACTGGAGCTCATTCTATGGCTCCACTTAACCCTGTTTTAGCAAGACAACAAGCCCAAGAAAAAAAATACCCTTTGTGGAAGTATGTGACAAGGAAAGATGGACCCGGGGCAAAGCTTGGTGGGGGAGGCAATGTTGCTTGGAAATGCAATTTTTGCAAGCATGAGTTCATGAGCACATATTTCCGGGTTAAGGGCCATTTGTTGGCCCTTCCTTCTTGTGGGATTTCTTCATGCAAAGCGGTGACTGTTCACCAAAGGAGGGATATGCAAAGAGAGGATCATGTTGGCTTAGGGAAGGTGGCAGCAGCAAGCAAGAAAAAAGAGGATGATCCTCTTCCATTCTTGAGGAAGTCCTCTAGCACCAAGCCTCCATTTCCACCTAGCATTCATGGGCGTGGGCGTGGGCGTGGGGATACTTATCAAACAAGAAAGAGGCAATCTACAGGTGGTCCAATGGATAGGATTTTTCAAAAAGAGGCGCGAGAAGAGGTAGACCTTACTATTGCATTTTTCTTCTACCTCAACTTCATTTCATTCAATGTTGCACGGTCACCATTGTATTTTGAGACGGTTAAAACTATCTTGGAACGTGCTCCAAATGGTTATGTGCCTACTGGTTCAGAGAAGCTTAGAACCACATTGTTGGTTAAAGCAAAGAAGGAGGTAGATAAAATTCTTGAGCCAATTAGATCAACATGGCCCTCATCCGGTGTGAGTATTGTTTCTGATGGATGGACGGATCCTGCACGCCATCCACTCATCAATTTCATGGTATCTTCCCAAAATGGACCGGTGTTCTTGAAAGCGGTTGATGCTCTTGGCGAATACAAGGATGCACAATTTATGGGTGATTTATTCATCAAAACCATTGAAGAAGTGGGTGTTGAGTCGTGTGTACAAATCATCACGGACAATGCACCTGTTTGCAAGGCTGCTGGCATGATTGTGGAAGCTAAATATCCACAGGTATGTTCATTTTGGACACCTTTCATTTCTAATTTGCTCATTGTTTGAATTTGGTCATTGCAATGTTAGTGTTGTAGAGTCATTGATACATGCTTTTATTGCTCTTACAGGTTTTTTGGACACCTTGCATTGTCCATTCCTTGAATTTAGCACTGAAAGCCATTGCTTCGGATGTGGCATGGATTGACAACCTTATTGAGGATGCACGCCATATCCGTAACTTTGTACAAAACCACACAAATGCCCTCACCATCTACAAACAGTACACACAGCTTTCATTGCTGAAGGTTGCAGATACTCGGTTTGCTTCCTCATTCATCATGCTCAAGAGGTTGAGGGAGGTCAAAACCGCTCTTGGGTCCATGGTGATTTCAGAGTTTTGGGCTTTTTGGAGAAAGACGGATCAGGCTGCTTCACAAAAGGTGAAGGACTTGGTGTTAAATGATGGTTGGTGGGACACGGTGGATCTTACTATTAAGATCATGGAGCCAATCATTTCTTTGTTGCGGTATGCAGACACGGACCAACCCATCCTAGCAGAGGTTTATGAGGGGTGGGATTCCATGATTGAGTCCATGAGGTCCATTGTCATGGAGAATGAGTGTCTCGAGTATGGGACATCGGCAGAGAACTTATGGACCATTATTCGGGATATTCTTATCTCCAGGTGGGATAAGAATTGCACACCTTTGCATTGCTTGGCCCACTCCTTGAACCCCAAGTTCTACACTCAGGAGTGGCTCACTGGTGGATCGGGGGCCTCACACAGAGTCCCTCCTCACATGGATGCAGAGATTGCAAATGGGAGGAAGATAGCACTTAGACGGCTATTTCAGGATAGAGACATGCTTGAGGAGGTGGAGGATGGCTTTGTAGATTTTTCCACTGGCACTGGGAGATTTGGAGGCTATGATGTGCTTAGAGATAGGGAGGGTAAGACACCCTATCGTTGGTGGGCAACTCATGGGGCAACATCCCCTATTCTACAGAAGTTAGCCTTCAGGGTCATCTCTCAAGTTACATCATCCTCTTGTTGTGAGAGGAATTGGAGCACATATGGGAACTTGTACAGTGTGAAGAAGAGCAGGCTTGAGCAGTCCAGGGCAGAGTCCATGGTGTATGTGCACTCCAACCTTCGTCTTATTTACAGGAAGAGGGAGGAGTGGGTGAAGGGAAAGACAAAGATGTGGGATGTCTTTCCTGATGATATGGGTTTGGACAGCAGTACTGAGTTGGCATTAGCCAACATGGATCTTAATGATCCAGTGCTAGAGCCGGTCACTTTTGATGATAGTGATCGTACAGAGGGGTCATCCTCCACAACAGCAGATGCAGATTGTCAGATGGGCAGAGAGGAGGAGGAGGGGGAGGAGGATGAGTATCAGGGCAGTGGCAGTGGCAGTGGCAGTGATGAGTATGTTGATTCAGGCATGGAGGAGGACTACTGACATATGGGATTCTCCCATCTTGATCCACCCCTTTTTGTATTTACTATTAGTCTATTTGGCATTTGCCAGTGGCCCAGTGCCCAGTGGCATTCCGACATATATGTATACATTTTGATTTTGATGACTTAATGAGAAATATGGTTTCGACATGCATCTGTGTCTCATTGTGATTTGTGAATGACAAATGTGTTGTGAATCGTGATTTGTGAATGACAAATGTGTTGTGAATCGTGATTTGTGAATGACAAATGTGTAATCATTAATGTGTTTTTATTCTAATTTCTATTGAATATTTGTAAATGTTCTAGTTTCTAAATATTTTTGGATCTATATGTCTATATTTTTAAATTTTAATATATTTAAAAAAAATATATATATATGTATATAAAACGTATCCTACGTGTCCTGATTTCAGGGGTCACCGTGTCCGTGTCGGACTCTCGTATTTTCATGTCCTACGTGTCCCATGTCCCCGTGTCAGGTGACTTTGCTCTCTAGGTACTTGCTTGATTGAGCAAGTGACTTTTATCATTTATGTTTCTTTCTCAAGTCTAACTTAAGAAAAGCTCATTGATTAATTTTATTAATTAATGTTGGCTAATGACCAAGGCTTTTTAAAGTAAAAATTTAAGTGACCTTTAGATTAAGTCATGATCTTTGATCTTAAGTGAGGCTCAGGATTTAATCCTAGCCATCCATCACTTTGGAGATTAAGGGTTAGGGTTTTAGCAATGTTCCCCCAAGGTTCCGAGATGGGGGGATGTAGGAGTGGGGAAACACACATTTGGGACGCGTGGAGACCACCCCCAAATTTTAGGGAAATCCAGGGGGACGAGGGGACTTCGGAGTCATAAAAATTATAAAAATATAAAAAATATGAAAAATACAAATCCCAACAATAACAATTCATCCCATGCAAATTAGTAAATGCTACATTCATCATTAAATCAGAGTCTAAAAGGTCCAGGAGGTTCGGAGTTTCGTGGGGAGACGTCTAGGAGGTTCGTAGTTTCCTGGGGGGCTTCCAGGAGGTTCACAATAGAGGGAAACGTTTCACCCTGCATTTCTCCCAAGGAGAAACACCGGGAAACGTTTCTCCTAGAATCCCCCCATCCTGGGGATGCAAGAAACGCAAGAAATGCGTTCCCGACCTTGGGGGACGCGTCCCCTTGGAACATTGGGTTTTAGTCATTGAAATGCTATGAAAGAAAGCCTAAGGGGAGGAGAAAGACACAACAACATCAATACCATTTTAAGAGAGATTTTCTCAAGAGAAGAGTGAGAGACTTAGTGGGTGAAGAGAGAGAGAGAGAAATGATTCGCAGTAGGAAGATCCAGAGGAGAGAGAGGGGTCGATTTAGCAGGTTGATGCAGTTGATCCGAGAGAGAGGGCTGATCCGTACTAGCCGCTAGGGAGAGATCTGTACGGATCTGTACAACTGCCGTATAGGGTGACGCAGGGTGACACAGGGGCTGAGTTGCCAAGGGCCGATTTCACCAGGGGCCGAATTTGTCCTAGAGAGAGCCGATCTTCTCAGGGGGCTGATTTGCCCAAGTGGGATGATTTTCCATAGGGGCTGAGTTACCGGTTCTAGTGTTGTAAATTTTGAATTTCTCTGTAAGCCAAGAAATAATAAAAGAGAACTTGAATGCTAGTTTTTCCCCTTTGGGGTTTCCTAGGGTAAATACTTGTGTCAATGTGGTTGATTTCTTGTTTTGTTCCACTGCATTTTATTGGTCAAATATCACTATATTTCTGTTTAATAATTTCAGCAGTATTTTTTTTTTGATTGGAACATGTCATGGGGAAACCCTTAGGTACTTCCCCTCATTTTGAGGATGGTACCCAAGGTAAACCATCGGGCCCTGATTATGGGGCCTAACCCGATGGGGACATCAAGTGAGGCCCTTGCATAGCCACCCGAGGATTTGATCCTGAGACCTTCTGCTTGTGATTACGACACTCAACCACTTGAGCTACTGGGCTAATTTCAGCAGTATTTTATTTCTGGGCATAAAATATTATTGGAGAATAGAAATCAGATCTGGTATTGAGAATTTAACAGGCTTACAGTCAACCTACAAGAATTTCAAGGCTGAACTAATAGGTGAATCAGTGAGCACACAGACCGAATACAAAGTGGCAGGATTTTTTTTTTCATATTTTAAAATACCCAAAATTGCAGGTGATCTTCGGATGATCCTTGGGATATGTTTCTGTCATCGCAGGAAACGGTTATGAAACAGATCCAGTTTCGATCGCGGATCTCTGCCTAGGTTGGACAGATCTGGTAACACAGTTATTTTGACTGCAATTCCCTGCTTTGTGACAGACCACACAATCCAAGCATTTTTATGTTGATGGTTGTGGCTCACATTGAGTGAAATCCTTTGGCAAAAAGGAGTTTTAAACTATCTATCCAATGTGAAGTAAGCCTGTTGCCAATATTGTTAGGGTGATTGGATGTGAGTAGGTATGCGAGTTAGAGATTAGCACACAGCTTGTAGCACATTCGAAGTCTAGTCTCCACAAATTTTTAGGTATATCTGTCATTTTGGGTTCAATTTCATGTAGAAGTGAGGGCTGGATGACATCCTGGACTATGCTATTATTATTGTGTAGAGTTTAGGCTGCTATGCAGGCATGACATCCATTGGTGTGCAAAATTGGGGTAAGGTTATCAAGAGTTTGTAAAAACTGTAAACTCATAAAAATAACAAGGCAAACAAATGACCAGCATGCAATAAAAGATCTGATAAATACAATGGATCTGATATCCTGAAGATTTATAAATCTAGTATACAACAAGAAGCAGCATGCAATGCAGGATCTGTAACAAAAGAGTACATACTTGGTTAGAAGACCTGGTGATTACCTTGATGGCTCTAAAATGTGCAATTGAAGGTGGGGGGACGACTCCACCCAACCAACCCTCAACCAAAAAGGCTGAGGCCCCCGAGCACCCAACAATTAACCCTATGCCAGTGCTATCTTGCTTTCCTCTCCTCCAGAGCTCCTCTTCCAAGATGCCCAAAGACAAAAAAAGACCTCTCTCTTCACTTCTTCTCCTCCTTTTATCTCCTCCTTCTCCCAATTTCTTAATTTCTTATTTAATTTATTTCTTTATGCAAAATTTGATTTCCGTTACTTCTTTTTCATGTTTCTTTTTATTATTTACCTTATATTATATTACATTATATCATATTATATCAAACATTCCCTATATTCGTATATGAGGGTTGTTACGTACTTCCCCCCTTTAAAAAACTTCGTGCCGAAGTTATAATCTTCAAGCAATAAATACAATACTTATTCAATCAATCAATCAAGTAAATACTATAGTATATAGGTAGCTAGTACTATTGTGAAGTTTAGAGATTTATATGTGTGGCCACCACATAGAAGTCTCGAAACTGCACTAATACAATCAAACGCCCTAAGTTACAACATGCTCTTAAGTAATTCCCTACGAATCTAGTATGCAACCATATAAACAATCATGCATCATACATACATAAGCATTAGATAATTAATTAATAATTAATGACTGTGTGTTTGTTTACTTCCTCTTTCCTTACTCGCCCTCTCCCTAAGAATCATACCATCCGATCAACCTCCCTACACCTCCCCTCCAACTCCGGATGGTCCCGCTCGCCATGGCACGGGCCCTCTACTGTAACCTGTCTGCGGATCATACAGTAGGCATCAGAAGTTCCCTGGGAAGTTACCGCGACATTGCCACCTTCCCAACTTTTGGTAATAATACGGCCTCATCGGATTCTAACCGGAATCTGGGCCTCATCGGTACTAGCCGACATCTGATTCCCGGTACCCCGATCCTGATACTCCCGGTACCCCCGATCCTAATATCAGGATCATTATACCCCAGGCATCTCGGAAGGCTAGCATAAACATCCTCCCCAACACCCTCAAGGCACTAGCCCCAGGCATCAGAAGTCCTTCTACATAAACCTCCCTCCCGGTGAGTATGTCTCCAATCGTGGACTCTGGTCACATCAGAAGTTCTCTAGGAAGTATCTGTGGCACTGCCACCTTCCCAACTTCTGGTACAAAAGTCAAGCGCTGCTGGCATAGAGCTAATTGTTGGGCTTGTCCCCCAGCCCATAATATATTTATAGTAGCCATTCTCATTCGTGGTTACACGAAATCATAGAATACTTAACCTCATCAGGCTATTTGAGTGGATCACTTGGAACAACTGGCACTTGCCATAATGAATAATCATTAGTAACCATTTCTCATAATAATATCATGGATCAACCTTGAATTATGTGCTAACAAGAATGTCTAGCCACCAATTCATGTTGCGTTACATTGCATCATAAGCCATTGTCACGATAAGTCATGCCAAGTTTAACATCTAATGCATTTAGGTGCTCTATGCTACCATTAGAACATAACTGGTCATGATAGTTTCATAATTTCACTAAGCATCTCATTAACATGCCATGATAAGCTACCATATTTCAACATTAGTACTATCAACATGGAGTAACAATTCACATAGTCCATCATCATATCAAATATGTATTCTGACAGCCCACATAATCCATCATTATATCACAACATGTTTTCATACCATTTATGTGCCAAATTCCATTTATCTCTAGATGCAATGATAAGCTATAATATCATTTTATGTTCCACATGTCATCTATCTTATAAAGCACCATGACGTCATCAGGAAGTATCACATGCACAACCCATGGCTAGAAATAACAACATCAAATTTCACATAAATAATGCATGACCATGACTCACATGTTTAAAAGGCATCATTCTAAGAACAACGTGTAATAACACCATATCATCATGAAGAAACATCCAGAAGTATCACATGCACAGCCTAATAACCATATATCTTAGGTGGAGTGGATCCATATGCTAATAAACACATGTCTTCTTAAGGATTCTTGGTATCTTGATTGGGATTTGTTCAAGGTTTTGTATCATGGGAGAGGTAGTGCCCACAAGTCAATTCAAGTGCTCAAAAATTGTAATGAAGAATTGTGGAGAGTGAGACATTTGAGAAGGCCAACACTCACAATAGATTGGTTGTGGAGTATACTATTTCAAAACAAATCAAGTATTCACCCCTGTATTCATTGCATTTTTGCATAGGGGTAGAACCTCTAGTCGATCCTTTTGTAATCTAAAATTTTCCATGTAAATAATAAAGAGTCATGATGAATAGGACCATTACCATTACCATTTTCTTCTCGATCATAAAGAAAATTTATCAAAAGAGGTCATCAAAATTCATAGGGATTTCGTTTTTTTTTTTTCATGGATTCATTTTAGTGGTTTTACATCTCAATTTTTTGGCACACGATATGAAGTTTAGCTTCTCAGTGTTACCTTGCTTCTTGTGTTGCTTCCTTTTTATTGATTGCCACTTGTCACTACATCTTTTGTTCATGCCTAGGAGTCTATATTCTTTCTTCTTTTTGATTTCATCTGGGTTTGTCACATCATCTCTATCAAACATTGGTTTTCCATATCATCTTTATCAAACATTGCATGAGGTTGTACTTCTTCAAGTCTATGTATTGTGCCTACATAAGATATTCATCATAATATTCCTTGTATTGCCATCTAGAGTCCTTGCATAAATAAATGTTGTTTGCTAGGGTGATATCAAGCTCCAATAAGACAACTCGTGAACTTGGTTTGACAAACCTAATTGAGACACCAATGTCACTATATTATATAACTTACTTGACCTTTGACTTTACCTTGCTCCAAACAAGGATTCCGACTCAACTTGAATTTGAGTTACTTTGGCTATGGACTCCTTACTTTACATCCTTCAACTTGACATTCACTTGATTTGTATTGACTTTGTTCCTTACCTCAATAGACTCTTTTTATTATTATTATTATTATTATTATTTTTATATATAACTAGGTTATGACTTCGAGCTCGTGAGGCTCACTTGAAGAGAGAGGAATCAAAGCTCATGAGGCTCGAATTCGAGTTCACATTCAACCTTTACTAATTGTTCAATGCATATGTAGTAATTTCAAAGGTGCTATGTGCATGTTGTATTTTTTTTTCAGCAAACCTGTAGCATTCCCTTGAAAACAACCACCAAGGATAACAACATATAGATGCAACAATTCCCATAACTGAAGGAACGCATATGCTTAACCTTAAATATTAATGCTAGTCAACTCTTAAGTCCAAACAATACCAGAGATTTCAAACCTATGCATGGGCTTCAAGGATACAGGCTAGGTCTTTTGAATTCATTTTTTTTTCTTTCTAGGTGCAAGTTATAGATTTAGGTTTGAAACTAAGAGGAAATCTATGCTGAAGCTTAAGGTCACCAATATCACCAAAAAGGCATACAGTACTCGTATCTATCAAATACAATTTAAGTTTGAAACTTCCTTATCTCACCACATGCTTACTCGACTGGTCCTCACCATCAGTTATGAGCAGTGGGTTAGATAATTAGGGTTTTCGAAATGTCATTGATATCCTGTTGACAATCGAAATGTATGAGACCAAAAAACCCTAGCATATCTAAAGGAACTTCCAATGCATGGTTATGAGTTTGAATCCAGACTCTAAAAGAAAACAAGGAGCTCGATTATGTGTGAAGGTTGCCAGCCAAGTTTTATTTTCATCTCATCAGCCCATCTGGCTTCCTCGGAGGGTCTGGCTGATTTGCATTTTGGTTTTCCATCTTGAAAAACTGTGTGAAGATTCTTGCATCCAAGAACCGTTTCCATCAAAGGTTTGACGAAATTGATACATCCAATTCCAAGCTAAAAGAGTCAAACTAATTTCCTTAAAAGCATCTTGCAACTCTAAATCTTTACAAACTTCAATCCTCAAACTTTAATTTTAGAGCAGCAGTGCATGCGAACGAAGGAGAATAGTAAAATACGTGGAGCATTGTAGAAACAAATGTAAAACTGTGAAATCGTCTTAGGTTGTATGACCATGCTAATCACACTCAGGAGATTCCAAAACAATTCACTACAATCAAGACTTTACATTGATTTTCAATCACCTGCGTTATTTGAATCATTGAATTCACTATTCACTTCTAAAAGAGGCTATCAAGCTCTTTAAAATATTATAAGCAATAATATGCTTACGATCCCTACCATATACATATATGGTACGTACAGGCAAGAGTTGCCAAATCGAAGCTACTCTGTTAAGTGCACCATTACAGTTTAAGACTATTAATATGGATGGACATGATAAACAAACTAACTTTAAATATTGAACATACAATTAATATCGTACGACTACACATTACATCAGGTTTTCAAAATGTGCCCAGCATTATTTGTCAGGCTTACTTGATTGCATTTTACAATTAATTCATGGGAATCACTAAATTTTCTTCTTCGAATGGCCTGGATCTGGATCTGTATCAGCTCTGGTGGGTGAGTGAAGAAATGAGATATTTATCGTCTCAAATAAATGTCTCAAACCCAATCCTTTACACCTATAAAGTAAAAATATCATGGACATCCATAAGATGTCTCTCTACACAAATCCATGGGCCACACCCTTATTGACCCTTCAACATCTATATAAAATATAAAGAAAGAGAGTCTGTTAAACCACACAATACATGGTTAAACCCTTACTGACAGATTGGTCGTATTAAATCTGCTAGCTATGACCGTTATGAGGAAAGAGAGTCCGTTAAACCACACAATACATGGTTAAACCCTTACTGACAGATTGGTCGTATTAAATCTGCTAGCTATGACCGTTATGAGCCATAGGTTGCTTCTTTAACTGGGCGCATCACTTCATGATTTACACGGGAAACATAATTTACAGGAACATATTTTTCCAATCAAAAGCCTCCGGGGATTGCACCGCTTCCCTGGAAACTAAAACTTACAGGAAATGAATGTAATCAAAACAACGATTGAAGGTGCGCCGCCCCAAAGATGCTACCCTCTCTATTGTACAACCATCAATAGAGAATTCTGAGGGACCTCAGGGATTTGTCTCTTCAAGTCACTATAGCGAACACATACTATTACTAAATAAGATAGAATTATAGATACAAACAGTGCTCAGACAATGAGAGAATGACGCGTCCTCCAATAGGATTTACTCCGAATTTGTAAACAAAATAACACAAAAATTATATTACATGAGAATTGGCGCCTTCCCCAGAGGGGTCCACCTTAGTTTTTAGCAAAAAGCAAATTATGAGGGCTGCGTCCTCTCAGGGAATGCGTCTCTCCACCTTTCCTTTCTCTGTTCTTTTATAAAATTTATAGGGTTATGCCATCGAGACAGAGTTTCCTCTCTTCTCTACAAGATGATAAGGCCGTCTATAAGAAAAACAACAATTAACTCATATTAGAACCCACGCTTCCTAAAAGAAACCTTTCTTGCTAAGAAGTACTGAAACACAGGAAACCCTTAAATGTGAAAAGCTGGGTTCATCTATTTATGAGAAGCTATCTTTTTCTTCAAAATATAAAAATATAAAAAGCATTTTGGACTATTGCAGTGATGTGCATGCTGCAATTCCTTGTGGCCGGAATCAATGCCCAGGTTGGTTGCAGTGATGGATCAAGCAGCCAAAAGTATTGGTAGTAATACTAATGTGGAACGAGTTCAAACGCCAGAATTAATGTTGAAACCAGTGCAAACACCAATATGGCCATGGTGACACAACCGCAAGAAGTCCCATATGGATATGATCGATATCAATATTGCTACCCAGGTCCATATCTGTTTGGATATGCATATGGATACCCTCATGCCCCTCACTATCCATATGCTGTAAATATGGTTGTGAATACAAATATTCTTGATGGGTATAATCTAAACGGCAACATGCTTCCTTATTGTTATTATGGTAATATCAATCAGGGTTATGATAATCATTTGTATGAACACCCGGGTGCTTATTAATTTAAACCAGGAACTCCTCAGGCACAACATCACTCTTGTCACCAGCAGCTACAATCACAACAACCAGGGAGATTTGAAACAATGAAAGGACAAAGATCCCAAAGCGTAAGTGGGACTGGTGCTGAAGTTATCCAGGATGAGTCTTATCACTAGATATGCCAATGCAAAGTTTTTTTTTTTGTTATCAAATGTGACAACAGATGCGCATGTGGTGTAGTGGTATCATAGTACCCTCCCAGAGTCCCACGGTACTGACCAGGACGTTATTGTCGGAATCTTTAAGCAATTATTAAAAAAAAGACGCCGGGGAGTATTAATAGAAATAGGAACCAGTAATGCTTCCTGGATAAATAAGTCCAGTGTTGGGGCATGTAAAGTGACTGCCATTGTGTGTGACATTAACGATTCATGGCTATTAATACCAAACCAAATACAACTACAACGGCATCGGATATTAACAACAAAGCATCGGCTAATCCCTCTGCGGCAATCTACTTAACATAACCAGCTCTAAGCATCAGCCCTTTCAAATAATGGACTCGGATAGCTAAAATAAGTATTTAACAAGGCAAGCAATCTCCTGCCGTCGATGCAATCAACAAGCGCAGTATGCGCATGTCCTCATTGTCTTAAATAAAATACCTATTAAAGATAAATGTACCGATCTGATTGAGGCTCTCCTCCGCAGCCTTTCTTTCTTGAGGGTTGGGACTGAGCGCCCCCCCCGCAGGATAACGGCCAAGCTCGGAAGATCCATTTCTGAAATAACAATACAACAGAGAACCGATGACCCAAACCGGCGGACTTTTATGGACGGAAAAGGGCGCAAATCCGGAAACCTCTCAAGACAGCAGAGATCTGCAGTTTGTATCTTGTCACGAACCAAATTTACAAGGGGGGGGGGTCTGTGTTATGTCTTCTTGTCTGGCTCGATTGGGATTCATCGTTCTTGGGCTTTGGTTACGGAGGAGGAGAACGACGAGGCTTACACTCTTTCCACAAGCTCTAAACTCGAGTCTTCCAAATTGATCGGTTTGAATCGCTGTGGTCGTGGGTCGAATCCCTCAACCCATAAATAATAAAATAAATAATAAATAAATCCAGGGAGATTTATTAAAATCCTCGGATTCAATCCACTCCACACCACGTGGAACAATAGTGACGGCAGCTCAGAAATGGTAGAAGTGGTATGAAGAACGTTATGGCTGGAATCATCATCCCTAAAGGAAGAAACGCTCAGTGTGTAATCAATGGCATGCAATAGACAGAGTAACAGTCCTGGCAACAAGATGAAGAAATAAAAACGCCTCTACGTTCAAAAGACATCCTGCAATAGGGCACACCTGGCAGCTAAGAGATAACACTTAGGCATGAAACAATCTGGAGGCAATCAACGCACAATAGATGAAACCCTAGCCGTTGTGAATGAAGTAAAGCCGGTCAGAATGAAGCAAGACGATGGCAGAGTGGGATGATAGCAAACAGAAACCCATTGCTCTTGATTAAATGATGCATTAACCCCATCATCCCAAATCTGACCCATAAGAATTACACCGTGCAGAGGAGAGACCATGATAAATAAAAAAAATGTAGATGCATAGCTAGCCTACAACTCCATGCAAAACACTTCAGTCGCAGGAGGCAATGATGCATGCAGTAGTTAACCCCTGGAGCAAATTTGCAAAGGAACTCATCTATCACCCCAAACGAGCTCAACTCCCTGGTAGGAAGGAGTTTTCCCATAATCAAAGCACAGCAGGCATGAAACTAGAAAGGGAGTGTTAGGCAGGCGATGAGATCAAAGACAAGAGCTAAATGAAATTTTTTCTTTTTTCTTTTAACGTACATGGGATAGGGTCTATGGGAGAATGAATTGAATATATGGTTCTTCGATTGCTCGCAGAGGGAGGATCAGAATTTGGTCATTTTGATGGGATTCAAAATCGCGATTCCCCTACTTCCTGTTAGTAGTGATTGTATTGGTAAGTGTGTCGATTTTCAAAATCTCTCAACCCAACGCAGTTTTAAATGGAACCAAAGATTCTGATTCATTGATAGCTTAGAATGATTTAGTTCAAAATTACGAGTTCATTAAATGAACCTAGAATCGACTGACAGAGCTCTTATCAATGAAGTTTCGCATCCAAGACTATACAATATTTGCAAGCTTTCAAGGAACCAACTAATTAGATCTGTAACAGAGTTAAATTGTGATTCAATTGATTTAAAACTTACTCTTAACCAGTTTGTCATAGCAGGCGTAGACAATTAACTTCATTCCTTCTTAATCATCTCTAGACAGATCTAGAATATAAGCTATTCTAAAAAGGTGTAATTGGATCTAATCTTCTTAAAGAAGCCTGCAATTTAATTTCTACTACTATCATTCAATAAGAAATACATGAGATGGATCCACCTACATAACAACTATAACGGTTTTAATCAATGGATCCCATTCCATACAATGCACATTCATATTTGGGACAACTATCTAGCTCTTAAATTTTATTTACAGGTTTGGCATAGAAATATCTACAACAAAGTTAAAAAACTATATGATTCCTTTTGAATCCTCAGAGTCCAGCTATAACCAATTTTGTGGTTCAAGAAAGCTACAAAATCAAGAAAGCCACTATAATATATCACCTTATTAATTAATATTAACTCGGAAAAGCCCATAGGTCTTTAGGGTTTGAACAAAGCTCTGATACCAAATGTAAAAACTGTAAACTCATAAAAATAACAAGGCAAACAAATGACCAGCATGCAATAAAAGATCTGATAAATACAATGAATCTGATATCCTGAAGATTTATAAATCTAGTATACAACAAGAAGCAGCATGCAATGCAAGATCTGTAACAAAAGAGTACATACCTGGTTAGAGGACCTGGTGATTACTTTGATGGCTCTAAAATGTGCAACTGAAGGTGGGGTGACGACTCTCCACCCAACCGACCTTCAACCAAAAACGCTGAGGTCCCCGAGCCCCCAACAATTAACCCTATGCCAGTGCTATCTTGCTTTCCTCTTCTCCAGAGCTCCTCTTCCAAGATGCCCAAAGACAAAAAAAGACCTCTCTCTTCACTTCTTCTCCTCCTTTTATCTCCTCCTTCTCCCAATTTCTTAATTTCTTATTTAATTTATTTCTTTATGCAAATTTTGCTTTCCGTTACTTCTTTTTCATGTTTATTTTTATTATTTACCTTATACTATATTACATTATATCATATTATATCAAATATTCCCTATATTCGTATATGAGGGTTGTTACAGAGTTCAAATATCCTTTCTGAGAATGTTATGTACAAAGTGCTAATTCTCGTTGTTGACTACCTATGACAATATATAATAGCTATTTAGTTACCTGTTAAAAAATGTTCAGCTAATTAGCAAAGAGGATTACATGAATGATAGCCTTTTGTATGGGATTCTTCCTGTTGAAGTCTAACTTTTATGGTCTCTAGTTTTATATCTTTTTCTTTTTTATTTCCTCCTGTGCCTTTGGCCATTCAAGAAATAAGCCTTTCAGGTTGAGTGAAAGTGAACCATTACATGATTTTCAGGTTGAGTGACAGTGCACCATTACATGATTTTTCGTTCTGCTTTTGAATCTTCAATCATTTCTCTGGTTAATGATTAATGGAGATAGTAATAAATAATCAATTCTTCAGCATCAATTTGCAAAATCTTGTGTTTTTAACTGTTTTTATTTTCATAAGGCTTGATTTCATTTTTTTGGATTAGAGACAGGGAATTAGTCATTCAGCTAGTCTGTTAAGGTATAAAAGAAATTTAAACATGAAAATTGCTGCCAAAAAAACCTTTTCCCTTCAAAATTCGTTATATATTTTATGGAAATCTCTCCTGGACTTTGATTTGTTTATTTAGAATATATTTCATGTAACATTCTGCATTTACAGCAAGTTGTGACATCTTGAAAATGTCAATTAAAATTGTGCACTAAGACCATTTGTGACTTTTCCAGTTGTACGACATGGTAGTTCAAGCTACAGATATTTCTGATGAGACCAAGGCTCGAATAAGCCAGAGATTAGCTGAGGCTGATAAGGTTAATTCCAATCATAGACTTCAGCTTTGAATTTGAAATAAATAAAGTTTTTCCTGTTTTGAAGTACGTCAAGCAAATTTTAAACGCATGGTGTTGAATTGCAGTGCCTTATTGACGGAGCTGATGAATACTTGCAGCTGCTTGATGTAGCCAGCAATGCGATGCGCTCCTTGTGTAATATGACTCAGGAATGCTGTTACTGATCTGAAATACACTAACTAAACAGCTGATGAATGAGTTCTTTCTCTGGTCACAATTTTTGGTGACTAATAGAGAGAATGATGAATGCTTGCAGCTACTGGATGCAGCAAGCAGTCCAATGCATGGCGTCATACTATGATCTCATTTTTTTTTGACGAATCCGTGTTTAAATATTAATGAGATAACTGTCTAGAGCTTGACGTTTCTTTCCCCTACTTCTGGCATAAATATAGATGCTGGTTAAAGTTAGTTACCAGAGCCATAGTTTTTTTGCATGCACACAAAAGGAGGCTGTATTCTAATTTTCATCATTTCCAGTATCCATTATTTTGCGCTTTTCTATGGACTGTCATCTTTAGGTTATTGTCTATGGGAAGGTCAATTTTTTTGAATTGAAGAAAATACCAAACTCATACAAACTGATCTAATTTGTAGATAGGTGGACAATAGTCATATTTAGAAAAATCAACTTTCTCTCGTGCAAATAAGTACAGAGAAAAATAAGTATATAAGATTTTAAGTTTCTGATCGTCAATCATGCTGAAAAATGAACAGTTATGTACTTACTGCAAAAATTAGTCAGGTGACCTGTTAAATTATCTGTACCAGATGTTCTTATGGTTGTAAAGACTCCTTTCATGTTTATTCTCATGTCACCTTTCTAGAAGCAGTGTTGTTAAACCAAGTAAAATCAAGTAGATTTGTCAAATGAATAGTAATATGCATCAATTGTTCTTGGTGTAGCTAGTTGTAAAAGTGTCTAACAATTTAGGATTTGGGGTCTTAATGATCGGCCGAAGGCAATATACCCTTTTTGTTTGATATCATTATAAAGCTAGCAAATTTTATTATTATTACATAAAGCTAGTAAAACTTGAGCTCCATACTAATTATGCTTATTACATAGGCTTCATACGCAATTATGTTCACTACATATCTGGAAAATAGTCATTCCTAAAGCAAATTTTTTGGTACCTTTTGCTAACTTTGAGGAATAACGAGTTCTCTTTGTTCATCCAAGGTAAGTGAAAACAACTAGAACTGCAAAGGTTTCATTTTCAGTCAAATGCCGTTTGTTATATAACTTCTATGCTTCATGCTTGTTATTTCAGTGTTGTTTTGTTTTTGCTGTTTTTTCTACCCAATGACATAACAACATTGGTATTGCTTGAATAAAGGTGTCTGCATTCACATCTCTATCCATTGCAGTGTCTTTTAAAACTAAGACAGCCTTACTGTGTTAGATGGCTATGATTTTGTGTAGATTGGTAGCAACACATTAAAAATTAGTGAATGAAGGCTGTTACTCATATTGTATGAGGGCCTACGTGTGATTTTCATCACACGGGCTTGTTGACAGGTTGATTCAGCTGCAGGATGTCTTGGATATTTGATGGTAGAGTTACGCTTCATATTGTGGTGATGCCCTAGTGGATGATTAGTTGATGGATCCTCATGATATATTGGTGATAGTAGCTATTGGATGTGATTTCTACATGGTGTCTTGATCTTGATATGCTTTCTTGTTGATGATGTTGGCATGCTTGGAATATCTTGCTTAACATTTCTCTAACACTTGATGTTTTCATGGAGTGGGAATCCATCAACTTAGGGTCTTCTTAAGTTCTAAAAGGTGTTAATAATTACTCTTTGATGTATTATTGATGTGGTTATAGGCATTCTAGCTAGAACGCTCTAAAGGATGATGATGCACTTTACTCATGTGTCTTGCTTGTGGCACATTGATAATCTTTTCATGGAGCACCTTAGCATTGATGATTTGATTTGGCATCTTGATGACATGGATCACCATTTTTGATGGACTGCTTGGCTTTTGTGGATTACTTATGATATATGGAGCCATTCAATTGGAGCACTCTAGCTCATGCGATATGGCTTACATTTGGGGATGATTCATTTTTGGTTTTCCATGGAATGCCCTTCCCTTTAGCACACATTATGAAGTATAACACATTTTATTGGAGTGCTTGTTCTTTTTGGCACTTGGACGGTTTCTTGACAATATTGGTTACTGTGGCTAGTGGAATGCTCCTGTTGGTTTTTGTTCTTTGGCAGCTATTTTGATGCATGATTGTACTTCATTGCTTTGAGAAGGGGCCATCCCCTTTCTCATGGAGTTCGTTAAGTATTCTAGACACCTTGCTCTTGAATTTGCTTGCTTCTTCCTTGATTGATGGTCTTCTCAGTCCATGGATTTAGTGCTTGCGCATGTGTTGATGAGTTGGCATGTGGACAGTGAGCCATTTGGAGGCCATCCTCCTAGAGTGCTTCCTTTTATGGCATTCAGATGGGGCATTTGCATGTTTTGGATGACGTTATATCCCTTTTTGGATAATCTAGTGCACCTGGATCTCCTTGTTGGTTGAGGGCGTGAACCCTCGGTGCATGGATGTAACCACTTGCACACTTTTTGAGGTATGATTGACTTGATGATGGGTCGTCCCCTCTCTTTTTGGAATTTGTTGAGCTCGTGCAGTCATTTATGGAGGTTGTTGCATTACTTTTGGCTTTTTCATAAGAGCCTCCACTCTAGGAGGGTTTCTGTAGACATATCTATGCGATCTAGATGAAATGTCTCACTTTGGAGCTTCATTGCACTCTCTTCTATTCTTTATTGATGGAGAGTTCACGTTCGACAACCACATGTGGCCTAGGAGTATCTTTGACTTGGTTCTAGACATGGTTGACGAGACATTTCACACAGAGGGTTGTTTGCACTCATTTCTATGGCTTCTAGATGGAATGTTTTGCTTGGAGAGCCTATATTCCAAACCTTTTCATGCTTGATTGAGGAGATGTCCACTTTTGGGGTTCCTTTGCACATATTTAGGGGGCTGTCCACCTTGGGCGTATCTTGAGGTGCTTTGATGCTGTTTCATGCTTTGTTTTGGTGGAGCTGGCCTACTTTAGAGGACTTGTTACACATTTTGAGGACATTTTGTCATTGAAGAAGACCTATGGAGGTCAAACCCTAGATTGAGGGTTCATCCACCACGTTGCATACTTTGAGGGTTTGTTCTATTGGAATGCTATACACTTGGAGAGCCTTTGGAGGCTAGATGTTCGGATATACTTGGCATCTTCCCTCATTTGATGGAGACATCTCTTCTGTTATTTTTGGAGACTTGTACACGTGGTTTTGACCACCTTCTCATTGTAGTAGTTGGGGGGTTTTGGTTTCTTTACTCGTCCCTAGGCTATATCTAAGATTTTTATTGATATTTTATTGTAGGTGGAAGATGAGCTAAAACCTTTACAAGGGTTTTCTCTCTCCATTTCTCATGGTTGGATTGTAATAGAAATCCCTTAGAGGACTTAGTTGAATATCTTTTAATTTCTCATGGATGGTTGCTCAAAGCACTCCATTGGATGGCTGTGGTTGCTCATGTTTTATTGATCGTTGTGATCTTCAAATGGTAATGGTCTTGAGAATTCATGGTAGTGCTCTCTTATCTCTTGCATGACATGTATTCTTTGAATATCATTTGAAATATCTTCAGTAGTGTTTTCCTTTTGTTAGATTTTTGAAATTGGTGAAGCAATTAGAGAGTGACTAAGGTTTGTAAATTTTAGCCATAACCTCTTTCTAATAATTTCTTTAAACCTCCATATGATCCTTGGTTGACCCCATTTTGCTCAATGGATAAGACATTAGTCTTTGGTCCATTCATCTTTATTCCTTAAAATACAAAAGCATTTTGTTTTGCTAAAGCTATCTCATCATTTCACCTTGGAATTTATTGCAAGCTGTAGTAATTGTAATCCAGGGAGGCCTCCCTTTAGTTGGAGAAGAGCCAACCTAAATAGTAGAAGATGGTTTGGTGTGGTGACATTGGTCTCCTCTTTAGTTTCATCAAAACCATACCTTGAACTTTAAGACTTTATCAGTAAGGGTGTGAGTTTGAGTGATAACAAAGACCAATCATGACAATCAGATTAAGTAAGATTACAAGGAAAATAAAAATTGGAGCTATTATTTGTTTACAACACAAAAGGCCATTTTCATATGAACTCCGATTGAGGTGATCTTTGTGTCATTGGAAAGCTCTCAGAGTGTAGAACAACGTTGAGGGAGTAGGAACTACTTTTGTAAACTTTTGACCCCAAAAAATTGTCTAAACCCTCAAATTGGCCTTAGAAGGTTTTGAACCTCAGACTTGCAAAGTAAGATCTCCCTCTAAAATGGGTCGTACAAGCCAATTCATTCAATCTCTCCATGTAGATAGCACCAAATAGGTAATACTTGCTTAGGTTCCTCGTCCAACATGGATAGTTCAAAGAGTTTCAGATTTTCCACATGCACTATTGAGTAAATGTGCATATATGGGGGCAAATTGAGTTTGTAGGCATTATCTCCTACCTTCTCCAACATTTCAAAAGGACCATACTGCAGTGGCTTGATGTTTTTACCAGGACCTTGTAGTATTTCCTTATTTAAGTGCAACCCAACTTTGTTTCACTTTGAATGTTTTCTCAACCCTTTGTTGGTCATGTCTGGCCTTGTACTTTTCCCGCGACTTCTTCATTGTCTCTTGTACTTGCAAATGGATTTTTCTAATCTTATCAATGAAATTTCTAGCTCCTAATGCTTCACCTGTGTATTTTCTCTCTCTCCTCATTGTTGTCCATATACAATATCTAGAAGTGAAGGTGGCAGATATCCAAAACAAGTTTCAAAAGGGGGACTTACCAGTGGAAGTGCACCGTTTTGTTTTAAGAGTTCTGGATGTATAGCAAATTCTCATCCCAAGTCTTTTGGATGCTTCTGATTATAACCCCTAAAAAGCTGAACCAATGTCTTGTTCACCACTTTTGTTTGCCCATTTGTGTGGATGGAAAGTTGTAGATCTCTTCAACTTAGTGTTCATCTTCTCTCAAAGTGTTGTCCCAAAAGCATTGAGAAATCTAGTATCTATATCTAAGATTATGCTTTTTGGTATCCCAAAGTGCACCCTTACCTTTTCAAAGAACAAGTTTGGTGCTTCTTGTTCTTTGATGGTCTTTGTACAAGGCATGAGAATACATGTCCTACTAAATATATCAACTACCACAAATAGATAGTCATGTCCCTTGGTCTATAGTAGACCACCCACAAAATCCATGGAGATGCTCTCCCATGGTCTAGTAGGTATGGGAAAGGGATGGTATAGACCTTGCTTCCTATTGTTGCGTTTGCCTGTACAATAAAGTATGCATCCTCCAATAAATTGAGCTACATCTTCTTGCATTTTAGGTCGATAAACATACCTTTGTAAGTTGGCAACTGTTTCCCCAACACCAAAATGCCTCGCAACTCTGGAGGTGTGAGATACTTTGATAAGTTGCAATCTACCACCTTTAGGAACATAGAGCATATCCAACTTGTGGAGTAACCCAACTTGTAGATGACAGTCAACCTTCTTGTCACCTTCAACATGGAATTGGCCTTGTAGCTGTTGAAATGTCTCCTTGAAGTCCTCATTTGCTATGTATTCCACATTGTGCATCATGGGTGAAAGACTCCATATGCATAAAAGTACCCAAAGCTGTGATCTTGGTTGTTGGTGGCCTTGAGAACATGTCTGCCAACTTGTTTGTATTGTCCTTTTTGTATTTATGATTAGATGGAATTGTTGTAAAAATCCCATCCACTTGTAGTATTGGGTTTGTTGTAGTTTAATTTGGACCTGCAAATATTGTAGTGGTTGGTGATTAGTGTGAATGATGGTCTCCTTTTCCATCAGATAATGCTTCCATTTCTTAATTGCTTGAACCGGTGCATATAATTCCTTGTCATGTATAGGGTAGTTTGAAACTCTACCATGGAACATTTAAGAAAGATAACATGTTGGCTTTCCTCGCATCAAAACTGCTCCCATAACATATCCACTTGCATATGTTTCCAATTTGAAAGATTTCTGCAAGTTGGGTGACGTGAGAAATGGTGCTTAATTGATCTTTCATTTGAGCTCTTCAAAGCTTCTTGTAGATTCTTTCCCCATTGGAAACCCTTGTTTCTAGTTGTTATCGCATGGAGAGGTGTAGCCACAATGGAAAAGGAGGCTATGTACTTTCGAAACTATTGTGCTCCTCCCCCAAAACTCATAGCTTCAGTGGCATTTGTAGGAGTTTGCCACTTGGTGATGGCCTTCATCTTTGCAGGATCAATCTTAAGTGCTCCACCAATCACATACCCCAAATACATCGAAGGCTGTTGAGAAAATTCACATTTCTTAAGGTTTTCTAGCAGCCAATGTTTGTTCGAGGTCTATAACGATTGTTTGAGATGTGCAATATGCTCTTCCTAGGTAGCACTATAAACTTCTGTATCATCTAAATAGACTATTACAAATGAAACTATAAAATGACGCAACACACCATTCATCAAATGCATAAATGTATTTGGTGCATTACACAAACCAAGACATTACTAACCATTCATATAGCCATTACCTAGTCTTGATGGTGATCTTCTAGGTGCCTTCTTTCTTCACTCGTTTCTGGTGGTATCTTGATTTAAGATCCAACATGATGTAGTACCTAGCATGCTGCAAATGATCTAGTAAATCATCGATCCAAAGCAGAGGGTATTGATTCTTGAGGGTGATCTTATTTTGAGCTTTGTAGTCAATGCAAATCCTTTAAGTCTCCTTCTTCTTGGGTACTATGATGATAGGTGATCCATAAGGCGAGGTACTTGGTTGGATTACTCTATGCTCTAGCAATTTCTGAAATTGCTTCTTCATTTCTTCTGCTTCTAGAATGGACAATCTGTACAATTCAATGTTCGGGAATGGAGAATCGAGCCAAAAATTGTATCCCGTGCTCCACTTCCCTCTTAGGAAGTAGCCCTTTAGGCTCTCGAAATACTTCTCCAAAGGATTCTCCAACTAGTGCTTTTTCTTTCTAGTACATTCTTCTAGAGATGCCTTTACTTTTAGTGATTCACCATCGCGTTGATTATGTCTTAAGAAAATCAATAGAACTTTTTACTTGAACTAATCATCTACTTGACTTGGTTGGCACTTGCTAGAGAGATCTTTGATTTACCTTTGTGTGCATTGATGATGAAAGATTTTCCATCGTTGATAAAGCGATATTGGTTTGCTCTCCTTGTGAATATCGCATCCCTCATATATATGTAGAGATTTCCAAACACTACACCACAAGCATCAAGTGGTACTATGTCTACCTCCACACCATCAATATAATTTGCACTTATAACAAGTTTATTCTTGCATTGTTTTGTGACCCTAAGTTTTGCATTGTTATTTACTCATTCCAATGGGTAGGGTCTAGGATGATCATGAACTTTCAATCCAAGCTTACTTACTAGGTCTATTGTTATGAGATTATCCTTTGAACCAAAATCAAATAGAGCATCCACCTTGGTCTTTTTGACCTGAATCTTGATGTGAAATATTTTCGCCATCTCCTTCTCTTCCTTGGGATGGAGGCTACTTAAATTCACCTCCTTTTGCATTGTAGTGCAGACAATCTTCTCATCTACATTTGAGCTACCCTCTACCCGGTTCCCCGAATCCATGGCCAACATGTTCTTCTTCTTGGTGTCCTTGTTGATTTTTCGGTTAAGCTCTAGATGTAGCTTACAACACTCGTCTTCAATGTGACCGTTGATGTTGCAATGGTTTTTCAAATCCTTGGATTGATGTGCCATGGTTGTAGTCTTCTTATACTTTACTTTCCCCTTCTTCCCATCCTTGAAAGTATCTAGGTTTTTTTTTTGCTTGGAATTACTTGGTTGCTCGTTCTTCTTGTTCATATTCGCTCGTTCTTCTTGTTCATATTCTCTAGATGTTGTGCTTGCACACATGCCTCATCAACAGTTCTAGGCTTGAAGAGCATCACTTACCTCCTTAAATCACCGTGGAGACCACCTAGAAACTTGAAAAGTACATTTGGGTTCTTGGGAGATATACCCAACATAATGACCATTTTCCTAAACTCAGTGGTGTACTCTTGTACACTTTTCGCTTGTCTTTGTCGGAAATAATGCCAACGGATCCATTGGTCCTCTTCATATCCAATAGGGAAAACTGGGGCTCGATGAGGATTTTAAAGTCATCCCACTTAGTTATCGGAGGATCACCCTCTAGCCTAAGTGTTTCCATGTGGCTTTATCACCAAGTTAGGGCATGGCCATCCGAATTCAGTCGAGCAAATGATATCTTTTGCTCCTCTCCTATGTTATGGACACTAAAATAAACTTCTAACTATTGCAACTATTGATTCAACTTAATAGCATTGATCTCACCTTGATAGGGCTTGATGTCTACTTTTTCTTCCACTTTAAATGAAGATTGGGGAGAACTATTGCTGTTGGAATTTGTTTTCAGTTTCTTTGGCATTTTGTTTCCAACTCCTTTTTTGACTCTTCAGTGTCCCTTGATTTCTTTTCTAAGCCTGCCTTCGAGTTAGATCTTCCAAACTCGTTGAAGGATCCAAACTTGCTCTCCAGAGTTTCCATGAGGATTGACATATTGTGAGAGATCTCAGTGACTTGTATTTTCAGCTTCATAAATCACTCTTCATATTTGCCCCTCGATTCTTCACTAGCCTCATCTGCTATGGCTAGGCTTTGAAAACTTTTTCTTTACTCTGCCAACTCCTAGATCCTGTAGTTTCCCACAAAAACCCCACAGAAAATTGCTTTTATACTAATATGATTTGTAAACTATTTTGGATAATTCGTTGGAACAATTTGTCACAACATTATGCAAACTATTAGTTATGCAGTGTTTATTGAAGATTTAGGATTCATTGTTGTTAGCTTAGTCTCGCAGAATGCTAAAATAAACTAAAACTGGAAAGAAATTAACTATAGAAAAATAACACATCTGCACAAATAGCACAAAATATACCTTGAGAAAATCCACTACGGGGAAAAACCCAGCCAAAAGTAAGGACTATGCCTTACTCTTTTCTTCTCCAATATGGAATGCAAATACAAAAAAATGGTACTCTCTACGGAGTTACCTATGACACCGTGGCCTGTATAGCTACTACATGATCTCCTACTTGCTCTGTTATGCTCTAATATCCACTCCCTGTCTCTTGCTCATCCATGCAACAATATAATAATACCATAGTAATGGAACCCCTTTCTTCTTCTAGTGGTCCGATATTTAACAATGTCTTGATAGTCATCTAGGGTTTATTTTAGGTTTTGTATGCTTCAACTCTTGTTTAGGGGAAGGGTTTTGGACCCTATAGAATATTCTTGAAAGTCCACACATGACTAGCTCCACATGTGTGGGTAATGAGAGCTGATATGAAATCCACTTGGTACCGTGATGGTCAACATGATATGTCAACTTGCAAGATGCCAAAATTCCTCATATGAATTTTGATTGGGGTGATCTTTATGTTGTTGGAAAGTTCTCAGAGTGTAGAATAATGTCAAAGGGGGTATCAACTATGTTCATAAACTTTTGACCCCCCAAAAACATCATTTACGCCCTCAAACGAGCTTTGAAAGGTTCTAAATCCCAAATTGTGAAGTAAGACTTGCCCCTAAAATGGTCATACAAGACATTTCATTTGATCTTTCCACTCAGAAAGCACCAAATTAATGACAAACCATATATTGATCCATTTCAGATAATTTTATACGACTAATATAGAGATAATCACCTACCCAATAAGTGCTCTATAAAAAGATCGATTCTTGTTATGTCTATGCCCATCCAACAAAAATGTGCTCTAAAGATGGTTGATAATTCTGCCGAGAGACGCTTTCTACAGTCCAAGTGGGTGAGATGTGTCATGTTTGTAACATTGATGTGTCATGTTTGTAACGTTGATGTGGCACATAGTGGCTCCAAATAAACAAATATACAAAATTAAAAAACCAAGCTTACCAACCAAACTCAAAGTCCTCCACATATTTGGATAGCCCAACCAACAATTTGAAAGTATTGAGATTTGGATAGCTCAACCAACCATTACTAAGATTTCTGCGGTTGTTTTCATATATATCAACAAGAAATTGCAGACTCTACTTCAAAATTCTAAATTTAACTGGTACGTGGTTATGATATTGCACTCTACTATTTTGGACTGTTGCCTATCACTATATGTAAGAATCGACTGGCCTTCAAAAGCTGCTATGTAGGAAAACCCCTCTATTTCTTCGCACACGAGACTGCAAACAATGTAGCTTCAAATCAACATTTACACGAGTATGGGTAACATCAGTTGAATCACTTTCCAAAGACTTTAGTCATACAATATATTTATTTCCGTAAGTCTATGTAATGTTTAATTTTTTTACTTTGAAATTCTGTTTAATATTTAATTACTTTTTAATTTACAGTTTAACTTCGATATATTTTTCACATCTCACATTTTTACTTTTCTCGAGCTTAACCAATATATATATTTCATATGTGGTTTTTCCTTCTTAACATGCGTTTTAAATTTTTGAAAAGCAACATTTAAAAATCAATCTTGAATGGGATATTTTAAAGATCGATATATTTAAATTTTATTGGGATATTTTAAATATCGCTATATTTAAATTTTATTTTTCAGAAGTGTTTAACAAATCTTAAATTAAAAAAGATTTAAGGTGAGGTAGAATATATATATATATATATAATGGTTTTAATTATACTGAAATATGATCTAAGTATTTATGAGATGCATTGATTTTAGTGATATTAAATTTTGTATGATATCATTCATTTAAATAGTTGAAACCTTAATCAATGTAGTTAGTCAAGCAGGTGGAATCATCATAGTTAAATAGTCAAAACACTAATATGATTAAGTTATCACAATTAGTTGAGTACATAGAATCATCAAATTTAAATAGTCAAAACCCTAATTTGTGTGGTTGTCCAGTAGATAGAGTTAGATAGTCTAAACCCTAATTTGATTCGGTTGTTGTTTTGACTATATCTTGGCATTTAATATTATAATGTGGTAATTCAATAATTGATGTTTGTACATGGAATCTTTTACTTGAAGTAATTGTGGTTAGGTTTCTTCACCCTTTACAAATTAAAAAAAATATAAAAAACTATCTACCTAATCTAATTAAGAGAAATGACACTTGAGAGCTGTTATCTAGGATTTCAATAGATCGTCAAGTCATTATTGGAGCCAAAAACCTGTAGATAATCTATTCATTCTAGCTAAAGCTTTCCATCCATCTATTTTGGCAATTTTATTCGATATAATTAAGTTAAGTAGTCACAACCCACAGTTAGTCAAGTAAATAGAATCACCACCATTAAATAGTCTAAGGGACATCTATGATCTAACCAATGATTTCAATGATATTACATCTAAAGGGATCTTAGATCATAATGTATGTCTTTAGATGGAGATTCACTTACCCTAATCTAATTTCTAACTAATAAGACAGATATGCAAAATCTCTTAACAAGAGAACTTTCGGGACTATTGGAAAGGTTTGCACCTCAAGGGATTTGATCCCTCTCAACGCTTGATAGAGCTAGAGTTAAGATTGATCTATGCTGGTGATTGTTTTGCTCAAAACACATGGAACCATAATAAATCTGCTTCTTGTGCCTATCTAGAAGAAAAACGTTCACTTAATTTAACGTGGATTGCAACCCCCAGTTTTGAATAAAATTGTGCAACTGACATTGATTGTTATTTTCAGTTGTATTCAATTTGTCCCTATCTAACAACTAGCTCAAAAAACCATGTCTCTTCTCAAGTAATCCAACCTTTATATTGTAATGTGACTCCATAACTTAGCAACTTGGTCACCACCATGGTTGAGAAAGGGTTAACTAGACGATAGAAAGGATAACAAAAATTGAGAAGATTGTATTTAGTTCGATGAAAGCTGCAATAGGAGAAATAATCATCATAGAGGTAGGAAACTAGGAAGTTAAGCCATGAAAGTAAGGTAGGTGGAAAATATATTAGTCAAAATAGTAAAAGAATCCCTCTCATTAGACTTATATGAAACAACCCAAGGTACATCTTCAATTATCAAACATTAATGATATTACGATTGAATATTTTAGTAACAAACATAAAAATAAATCACAACAATAATAATAATACATTAATGAAAAGTCAAATGCTACATACCCATACGTCTCATGACCAATCAATGCATATAAGTATACCATCACAAGGTTCATTGTAAGCATTTCTTTTTTTTAACCAATTATTTATTATTTAGTATATTCTTATACATTGCAAAAAAATCTCCACTACATCGGTATCACAGCAACCTGATTTCTCGATTTTACAGATGAGCAACTACTAAAGATGTATATTTTTGGGTTAAAACCCAATATCTCTCATTTTTGGATCCTCATTGTTATATCTTTTATGGAGTAATTTTAAATTCAAGGGTTTTCTTCTCCATTTGTAAGTCTTTTTTAGTTCTCATCTTTTAATGTTGCTAAATGATGAATGGAATAGCTAGAACATATTATAAGGGCCATAGAAGGATAATGTTGTCACTTTGGAAGAATTATGAGAGAAGGTTTCCTCTGTTTTGTTGTTTTATGCATGAATGTTTCATTTGTTGTAAATCATTTGTAAGGTGTAAGGAACTTGGAATTTTTCATTGTATGAGGCACATCCTAATACCATTGAGTTGGGTTGGCACCAAAAGGGGATTCCTAGTAATTTCCACCCTTGTGATGTAACATGCAATGATTTGTTGGTTGGCACCATAAGGGATCCAATTCACCTTGACCATTCATGAACTTCCCCATCTTCCATTGGTCTTGTTTCCTCTTGACTCTATACGCCTTGGGGATCGACACTAGTTTTTGAAGTCCCCCCATCACCTATACCGCAACCCCAAGTTTTGATAGTGTTAACTCTTCGAACCACCTTTGATCCCTTATTGCCATAGCTTAGCAATCCTATCCTAGGGAAACCCCCCTCGAGTTGGAAAAGAGCCAACCAAAGTGTAGAGAGATGGTTATCGAGGTTATAGTGAGCAACACCTCTAGATTGCAGCTGGGCTAACTTGTTCTTTGGGGCTTTAATCACATGTTGCGGTTCAAGTTGTAACACCATGGGATAAAACTACTTCATGTGATGGGAAATACCGTAAGGTAGAATTAGATATTAGTGACTACAAATTAAACTCTCATATGTACACCCTGATGATTGGGGGAGTAGATATGGTCTTAGTAGCCCAATGGTGGGCCTCACTTGATATGGCGTGATTAAATTTACAAAAGCAATTTTAAGATTTTTTGAAAATGGAAAAAATACAAGTTTCATGTAATCAACTTCCCACTCCCCCAGATAGTCTTGTCCAATAGAATGGAGAAAATGATTAAGGAGCCCCAGCTTTATCTTTTACATAGTTATTCAATGCAAAGAGTGATGGGCCTCATTTTGGTAGGTTGATTGGCCCATCTTTACATCATCTAAAATATTAATAAGGAGACATAAGGATTTAAGATGAGTATCACATGAATAAACTTTGATAATTAACCCCTAGAGCCTTTGCCATGTGTGATTAATGAATATAGTGATAATTGGTTAAGTGTTGTCCCTTTTTTTGCTTTGACTTTCCATGATTTCAGTTGGTTGGTCTAACTAGGTTGTACTTGAGTTGTGAGATTCCACAGGAAAAAAGAGGAGGTTAAACAATATGGATCATTGACCAATCAAGGGGTTGTTAGCGTAGGTCATTATGATATTCATTAGGCACAACTGAGCCCGAGTTTAGTCTTAGATGGTGCACTTACCTAAAATTCAAGATTGTGGTTTCAATTGATTGCCAAGTTATAGGGGCGAACTATATAAAGTTCATTTTGATCTTTTTGTATAAATAAAGACTAATGGGCACAACCCAATGGTGGATGGTTGTTAAAAATTTGATACATTTGAAGTTAAAGACTGTGCACAAAGGTGTTTCTTTTGTGATATATTCCCATATTCCTTGATATGTAATCCCTGTATTTATCAATAAATAAGGAGAGTTAATCTTTTTTTATTAATTAGAAGATTTCATAGGTTCCTATAGCAGTCTTGGGGAGGGCCCCCTCAAGCCAATACATGGACCTTTGCATTCATTTATATGCTTGGATATAATATATTAAAGTTAATCATGATTTCCTTGGTCATTTTACATACTTTTTTTTTCTTGTAATTTCCTATCAATTTTGTTGTAGTTGTTTGTTTATGATTATCAACATTTATTTTATTGTAATGTTCCAACATACTTCAATTAGTTTTTGCTCACATCAGAAGTTTGTTGATTTAGGTTATGCTTGGATACGTTTTATGAAATATTGGAACTGAAAAGTGTTCATTTATATTGTTTATGAGATCCCATACATAGTGACTAGACAACTTTTATCCTCTTGCTCTTTATCTTGAGGAGGGGATTTAACCTCAGTAGCCTAAGGGAGAGTAGGACTAAATATAGAAGGGCCAAATATAAAAAATTATGATTTATCAAGTCGTCTTTGATAAATAGAAGTTAACCCCTTGTAAGTTGCATATATTTTGCACAATACCTCTGAAGTATTACGTTCCTAAGGTTGACAATTTAAAGTTAAAAGTAAGGGATTCCAACATTTATTGTTGATAATGTTTGGCCCACCACTTTTTGACACCGTTGTTGGCGATGTGCTAAACCTATAAGGGAAATAAATAAATAAAAAGGATTTCATGTAGATTTGTTTAGTATGCATGACTCAATTGGGAGATGAATTCAGACAATTTTTACTAAAGAACCTTATTATAAATAAAGCAAGACCAAGTGAAAAAGATTTTCAAAATTTTGAGTTTTTTGAACCCGAATTTATTGGAGACCCCCTTATTAACCCGCTGGCAGATTTGGGAAACCTAACTACCAATAGAGAAGTGTTCAAAAGGAATCTCTAGTTAGTAGTTCCATGGCAGGAGAAGAGTAACCAAAAGTCTTTGAGTTTCCCATCATAGGATATAACGAATAGACTAGGATGAAGAATATCAACCCTTCTTCTCCCCCCAATTTTCATGGGTTAACTTCATATGATCCAAATACTGTTTTGTTTGAGTTTGAAGTAGTTTGCAGGACTCTTGATTATTCCTCAGATGCTCAAAAACTTAAACTTTTCCCTTCTACCTTAAAATATTTATCTCTAAGAGGGTTTATTATTTTGGAGGGGAATGTTATTGCTTTGTGGGAGAAAATGAAACATACTTTCATAGAGAAATATATGGATTATTGCAAATCTAAGGATACCATAAATGAAATCTTTAGCATGATGTAGGGGGAGAGTGAATCCATGGAGGACTATGAACACATATTTCAACAAGTTATAAGGGAGCCCATAACTACACACTACATGATGAATCCATAAATATAGTACTCCATATATATATATAACTTGTGTGTGATTATTGTTGGGTTGCACTTCTATCTTGAATACATTTCTATGTGTGTAGTATATGACCTTTTGTTGTGAAGAAAATGATATGGTCATCTCTTCTTACATGTTTGATGCCTTATCCCTTTTTATAATAGAAAAATACCAGATGGAGAGGTTGGTCTATGTAAACAAGACTGAACCCCACTTGCTGGTGATCTTGTTTTGGAAAGGGGCAACCCTTGGACTTTTTACATGTAACCCTTGCATGTGTATGGATAACTTCTCTTGGGAGATTCGATTACAAAAATAGTAATCTTTGGTTGTGGAAAAAGGCATTTCCTATGAGGAGCCCAACCCTTCTAAATATCATCGTAATGGACGTTGTTGCAGAGAGCTATTATTTTAAGAGTAAATTATAATGTTTAGAGTTATGAAGAGCCACGAGCTCTAATACTTTAGAGAAATTTCTTTTCTTGGGTTTGATAGGTAGATATATTTCAATTTGTCTATGATGAGATAAAGAAGTATTTTAAGAACTATTCTAGGTTTGCTAGTAAGAGAGGGATAAATAGTAAGAGTATCATTTTTCAGTCATCTAAACCCACAACCTCAAAACTTAAAATACAAGATGGGAAGTTTATTATATGAAGAATCCCTCATAATAACTTTGCATGTGACCCCATTAATGTCACGGGAGAGGAGTGGAATAAGGAAACCCCCAATTCATCCTTAATATGCCTTCCTTCATTGATACACTCGTGTTGAATTGATAATCAACCTCATCATTTTGTACCCCCTTAAAATTTGATAAGAGATTGATTCAAAATGGCAACATAGATAAATCACCCTCTGGGTGAGGCGTGAGAGTCTAAATTTTTCTAGGGGGTTTAATAATACAATGATCTAATAATGATTGAACAATCTCCTAATACTGATTCCTAAAAAGATCTTTCTCCTTAGGATGGATGGAACTTGAAAATTTTCTAGCAACTCCACCTCATTATTGGATGCATTTCCTAATCTCCCTGTAGACTCCATAACTATCTTCCATAATATCTCCTAAATACATATAGTCCCTTGATATAATATTATGAGATCATAGAAAATTATGTTATAATTAGACATGGTTGAGAATTTCATTCAAACTATTTCAAGAAATATCTCCCAAGTATGAATTAACTGATGAAGCAGAGTAGTTCATTTGGAATCCCCGTGAATAAGTATTGCATGATGATAGTGCACTATGACAATTGAAAATGATTCTGCTAAGTTACAGCAGATAGGATGAAGTAATGGAAGGCAAGAAGCTACCTGTGAAATATGATAGCCATAAATCCATTTCAACCTTGCAGCCTTTCTAAAAACTATGTTACTTTATTTTCACTTTGTAAATGCTCAAAGTTGAGATGAGAGTTTCAATGTATGGATAGATTTTTTTTTGATAGCCTATCACTACATGTTGTTGGTCAACACAAGCAAACAAATAAAGATGTGTAATATTATTAGATATATGTTTTCTGGTGACATAAGCACGTGGTGTTGTCCAACATGAAAGATTACAATGAAACATTTAGGTGGCACAATAGGTGGCACAATAGTCCATTGAGTTAACCCAATTCATACCCATTAGGTTCCGATCTATTAGATAAACAAGCTTTTACACCATTATTCACAACAAGAGATCATAGCAACCATTATGCAACTGAACAATAAAGTAAAGTAGGCATTATACAACAAACAATATATCATGCATATGCAAAATTGTAAATTTTTCTGAGTTTACTGCTTGCTGGTTTATGTTAACATTTCAGTGGTTTTCACTTCTAGCCGGTTTTGCATAGGCTGAAAGTTACTTATGAAATTTTCTTCAACAATTAAACACGTTGTAAAATCATACTAACAGGCAGAAAATTAAAATCACATGCACACCATTAAAATTTCAGATTTAGGATTTTCGGCAACTGTGCCCTGGAAAAACCCCCATGAGGAAAACCAGTAAGAGAGAGAGAGATTTTATTTCTTCAGTAAAATTATAGTACAACAATACAGTGAAAATACAACTTATCTTCACCCATAAATGCACCCACAGACTGCCTCGAAATGTGTGCAGAGGATACCTCGATTTCTGTGCAAATAATAACCTTGAAGTTAATGCTGAACTCTTCTCGATTTCTGTGCAGAATCAACCTCGAGAATTGTGCTGTACTATTCCTTGATTTTTGTGCAGAAATATATCTTGAAAACTCTGCCAAATAATAGCCTCGATATCTGTGCCAATCCGTACCTCAAAATTGATGCAGGAAAGGACAGTACCGTACAGTACGATCTCAGTTTCTGTGCAGTAGAACCCTGTCTCGAAAACAGTGCCCAGAAAATGCTTGGAAAATCGTGCCAGTATAATGCTGAAAAGGCCCACCTCGGGATGCGTGCCAACGAAAGAAAATCTCTGCTAGGAATCTGTACTATTCATTAATGCTTAGCTGGTGCCTTGGAAATCGTGCCAAGTCTCTAGCTCTCTCTCTTCTCTCTGCTCCTCACTTCAATCAACAAAAGTGAACTCCAAATGCCTCCCTCAAGCTTTTTGATCAAACCCTAGGGTTTCCCTAAATCCAATGGATGAGGTAGATTTAGATCTACGGTTAAAATTAAATGCTCCATTTATTTCTCATAAATAATTAATTTCACTCACCCACTTAAATTTATCAAAAAGTGACTTTCATTTAATAAAGTCTCATTAAGTGCATTTAATGTGAGGGTCACCCTTTTCCCCCTTCTAAGTGACTTAGGCTAATATCACTTGGGGAACACTTTCCTAGGTACAAAAACTAACACTCCCTCTTACCGAGGAAGGTGTTCTGCACCACTCCCAACTTATCTCTGAAGAAGACAAACTTCCCCCTCCCCAAAGACTTCGTTAGGATATCTGCTACCTGCTCATCAGTGAAAATATATTGCAACTCAAATGCTCCTCTCTGGACATAGTCTCGAATGAAATGGTACTTGATCTCAATGTGCTTTGACCTGTCATGAAACAACGGATTCTCAAAGAGCTGAATGCAACTCTGATTGTCACAATAGTTCACTGTAGGTCTAAGCTCCTGATCAAATAAATCTACCAACAGCTTGCGAAGCCACAGTGCCTCGCAAGTATCTTGACTAGCTTCCATATACTCAGCCTCGGCAGAACTCAATGCAATAGACTTCTGTTTCTGACTGAACCACGACACTGCTGCCGATCCCAAACTGAAAAAACAACCGGAAGTGCTCTTCCAATCCCTCACATAACCTGCCCAGTCTGAATCTGTGAAACCAACCAAGCTAACTCCACCCGAACCCCTATAGTCCAAACCATAATCCACTATAACTACTAGGTATCTCAGCACATGTTTTGCGGTAGTCCAATGTACACTCCTAGGCTCCACCATGAACTGGCTAAGAGTGTTCACCGCAAAACATAAGTCTGGCCTAGTGTTGACCAGATACATCAACGATCCAACGAGCTGACGGTAAAGTGTAGGATCCACCAACTTACCCTCAAAAGCATGAAGTTGCTTCTAGTTGGTGATCATAGGTGTAGACATAGGCCTGCAGTCCTCCATTCGAAATCTCTTCAGAATATCAACTGCATACTTCCCCTGTCCCAAGAAAATATGTCCAGGCTCCTGCCAAACCTCCATCCCCAAATAGTAATGCATCAGCCCAATATCAGTCATCTCATACTCAGCTGCAAGGTCTCTCTTGCAATGCGCAATGAGACGCTCATATCCAGTGATAAACAAGTCATCAACATATAACAGAAGAATGAGAGGATCTCCACCAACAACAATGTAGTGAAGGTTGGGATCAACCTCACTCTTCTGAAAGCCCATCGAAGTCAAGTATGCATCGATCCTGGAGTACCAAGCTCTAGGAGCTTGCTTCAGTCCGTACAAGGCTGTCCTCAGCCTGCACACATGAGAATCTCTCCCGTGAATCTCGAATCCCTGTGGCTGCTCTAAGTACACCTCCTCCTGCAGAAGACCATTGAGAAATGCGGTCTTCACATCCATCTGGTGGATCTTCCAACCCATATCTGCTACTATAGATATCACTGCTCTAATGGAAGAATACCGAGCAACTGGCGCAAAAGTCTCATCATAGTCAACTCCCTCAACCTGTGAAAACCCCCGAGCCACAAACCAAGCCTTGTACTTCTCCACACTGCGATCTGCAACATGCTTTATCTTGTAAAGCCACTTGGAAGTCACAACTGACTTCCCCTCTGGTCTCGGCACTATCTCCCAAGCATCATTCTTCATGATGGAATGGTACTCTTCCATCATGGCATCTCTCCATACCTCATGCTAAGAAGCCTCCTCAAATGTGGAAGGCTCAGAGTCACGAAGACTCGCAGCAAGAGCCATACCCAACCTGTCTAACATCACAACTGTCCTGACCTCCTCCTGGGGCCTACCAAATGCCTCTGCTTCCTTCAAGGTATCCCGAATCCACTTAGGCTTCCTCTTCCTTGAAGGCTCCTCCCAAACTGGTCTATCCTCATCTTAGGAACTCCCAGAAGTAGAAGGTCCAACACCCCGAGGACCAGTAACCGATGAACCAATGCCCGAAGAACATGTAACTTGTGAACCAGAACCAGAACCTGTACTTGAACCAATCCCTGAAGTACCTGTCACCTGAACCACTGAACCTGTAGAAGCTGTGCCTGTACTCTTTGATCCAGTCCCTCCAGAAAATTGTGGACCTGAAACCTGTATTGAAGAAGCCTGTGTCAACTGAGGTGTGGGAGCTGGTGGCTCCTGCTGCTCTATCTCTCTTGACTTCCTGATGGCTCTCTCCTCATCAAACTTCACCTCCCACCTAACAACAACTCTCTTCTGGCCAAGTAGATAAAGCCGATAGGCCTTCGAATTCTCGTCATATCCCATAAATATGCCTCTCTCAGTAGTGGGCTCAAACTTCGTCCTCTTCTCAGAAGGGACGTGAGAGTAAGTCAAAGAACCAAATATACGAAAGTGGATCACCTCAGGATTCTTTCCTGTATACATCTCCTCTGGAGTCTTCCTCCCCAAAGCAGGGTGAGGACTCTTGTTCTGCAGATACACTGCAGTGCTGCATGCCTCTTCCCATAGAAAGAACGGTAACCCCTGATCATGAAGCATCGCTCTCACTGCTCTCACAATCGACCTGTTCTTCCTCTCTGCTACTCCATTCTGCTTAGGAGTGTAGGGAACTGTCAGCTGTCTCTGTATACCCTCCTGTCTACAAAAAGCATCAAACTCCTTGGAGGTATACTCACCCCCATTGTCCGATCTCAACATCTGAAGCTTCCTCCCTTCCTGCTTCTCCACAAGGGCTTTGAACCCTTGGAAGACACTAAATACTAAGGGAGACTTCTTGTTCCTCAAGAAGTAGATCCAGGTCTTCTTGGAGTAGTCATCAATGAAGATGATGTAGTACTCATAACCAGTCAAAGAGACGGATGACATAGGACTGCAAATATCAGAATGGATCAAGTCAAGCACTCTTGCTGCTCTGGTGTCACTGCTTGGAAATGCAGTCTTGGTGTACTTTCCCAAAGCATACCCCTTGCACACATCACTTTGCTCAGTGCTGAACTTGGGTAATCCTGTAACCATGCTCCTCAACAATCTCATATCTGGGTGATGTAGGTGGGCCATCCTCTGATGCCATAGCTCACATAACTCACTGGTGCTGCTGTGTGCTAGAGCGTGCTGCGGCTGAAAGAATAACTTGTACAGTCTTCCACATCTAACCCCAATGTCCATGGGGGTAGATACACCTGTAGTCCTGGGGAATACCTGCACTCTCCCATATGAGAAACACACCCCAAGACCCCTATCCTCAATAGTGGAAACTAAAACAAGGTTCTTCTTCAGCCCAGGGACATACAACACATCCCTCAGAATCATGGGACTCATAGACTCCCTCTGAAATGTAATGGTCCCCTGACCAACTTCTCTAAAAATGGTATTGTCACCAAGTACAACCTCCACATCTCTACATGTATGTGATAGCTCGGAGAACAACTCTCAAGTACCTGTCATGTGGCTCGAGGCTCCGCTGTCAATGTACCAAGTACTAGTGGTGGATCATTAGAGAGATTTTGAGGTCAAAAAAGGGCCTCCTAAGAGATGTACTACAAAAATATGAGATATATTAAAATATTATGAATTGGGGGTTTTATGGGGTGGGTATATATGACAAGTCACCTCCCACACTATTTTCTATGCACAATATAAATAACCATGGTTGAGTTACTTTTTAAAATTCACTAGAAATAAAATTAATAAAATAAGTCTACATTGATGTGACTAAGATTCATTGTAAATTCTCAAAAATGTATTGTCCTTTAACATTTATTTGTCTTGAACTTGCAAATGAAATTAAATAATAAAAAACATTTTTAAGAGCTTTTTTTAAAATTTTATGTTGACTTTTTATATTTAGTACTTTTCTCATGACTTTAATAATGTAATTTAATTGAGAATTTATTTACATGTAAAATGTCAATAATATTATTATAATCCACATTGCATTATTATTATTATTTATTAAATCTATTATTATTCTTTATTAGTTTGACATTATGTTATTAAATAGAATGGAGTGAATATATAATTTAAAATTAAAAACATAAAAATGATAATATATTATTTTATAAAAAAATGTGAAAGGACTTTCTTTTTGAATTAAGAGTACTTCACTTGAAAATGACAATAATATTATTTTATGTGAAAGTGTGAAAAGACATTCATTATGAGTACTTTACTTGAAAATGACAATAATATTATTTTATGAAAAGACTATCATTATGAGTACTTTATTTTATGACTTAAAAGTACTTACACCACTACCTTGGTTAACTATGTGTTTTCATCCACCATAGAAAATTTGACAAATAAACATTCTTAACTCATGCAATGCCACCTCACCAAGGGGGATGATGTCATCTACTAGAATGTGATTGGTTGTATTTTATAGTACATTTTCTTTGTTTTGAGGCCCTTTTTTGACCTCAAAATTTCTCTAATGGGACCTGTCTGATGGCCTACTAACAATGAATGCTCAATCTCCATATCCATATCTGTGCTAGTGGCTAAAGAAACTCTCTCTCTCTCAATCTGTCCAGCATATAGGGAACTCTCCCTCTGAATCCTGTCTCCAAAGTCATCAACCTTTGCTGAGGATGATGTCTACTGTCCCTTCTTCTTCTTCTTGTTTGGAAACTATGAAGCATAGTTCCCAAACGTCCTACAACCATAGCACTTGATTTTACTCAAGTCCTTCTTCTGCCCACCCTGCTGCTGCTGCTGCTGCTTGGCCCCACCCTTCTTGGGACCCTTCTTATTCTTCCCCTTTGTATTCAATGCCATGTTCTCCTCATCTACCCCACTCTGTGATGAACTTCCCTGTACGAGACCTCTCTTGGTCTCCTCCTGCACAAAGTCATCCCACAGTCTCTCCCAAGAAGGTAGGTTCTCTCTACCCACTATGGCTTGCACAAATGCACCCCAGGGCTTTGAAGCCCCATTCACTACTGTACGTACAAGCTGAGTAGCAGATACCACCTCCCCAACCGCTGCCAGTTCATCCCGAACTGCAGATATCCTAGTGAGGTATGCTGTCACTCCCTCTCCTCCATTCATCTTTATACTCTTGAGTTTCTCCTTGAGAACCATCTTCCAGTTCTCATTGGTACTCTCATACAAACTGGTCAAAGTTGTCCACATCAAGTGTGCCCTAGTCTTGCCTGAAATGTGAGGGATTATGTGGTCTTTAACTGCATCAAGGATTATCCTCCTAGCCTTACAGTCCTTCTTGTTGAAGGCTGATAGTGCTGCTGCATCTGTAGCAGCAGGAATTTGAACGGGGTTAGCTGTAGTGTTCCTAACCACTTCCTCCCATAGTTTATTCTCCTCTAATATCAGTAAAATTTTGGCCTTCCATGGCACAAAGTTCACTGTCCCATTCAGCCTATCCTCCAACCTAAGTCCTATAGCCATCTTTCATCCAACCCAACAAAGTGTTGTTCACTAACAGAAGAAAATACTAAAATTTCTGAGTTCTGGAAATTTCTGTGTGTCTGCAAAATATCACTGTTTTCTGCCCCCTCGCTCTGATACCATGTAAATTTTTCTGAGTTTACTGCGTGCTGGTTTATGTTAACATTTCAGTGGTTTTCACTTCCAGCCGGTTTTGCATAGGCTGAAAGTTACTTATGAAATTTTCTTCAACAATTAAACACACTGTAAAATCATACTAACAGGCAGAAAATTAAAATCACATGCACACCATTAAAATGTCAGACTCAGGATTTTCGGCAACTGTGCCCTGGAAAAACCCCCACGAGGAAAACCAGTAAGAGTGAGAGAGATTTTATTTCTTCAGTAAAATTATAGTACAATAATATAGTGAAAATACAACTTATCTTCACCCATAAATGCACCCACAGACTGCCTTGAAATGTGTGCAGAGGCTTCCTCAATTTCTGTGCAAATAATAACCTCGAAGTTAATGCTGAACTCTTCTCGATTTCTATGCAGAATCAACCTTGAGAACTGTGTTGTACTATTCCTTGATTTCTGTGAAGAAATATATCTTGGAAACTGTGCCAAATAACAGCCTCGATATCTATTCCAATCCATACCTCAAAATATGTGTAGGAAAGGACAGTACCGTACAGTACGGTCTCAGTTTCTGTGCAGCATAACCCTATCTCGAAAATAGTGCCCAAAATCTTGAAATATGTGCCCAAATATTCCTCCTCGAAAATAGTGCCAATGTCCTCGAGATTTGTGCTAGAAAGCTCCTCAAAATTTGTGCAGGTTGCCTCGAAACCCATGCCCAGAAAATGCTTGGAAACTCGTGCCAGTATAATGCTGAAAAAGCCCACATCAGGATGCGTGCCAATTGAAGAAAATCTCTGCTAGGAATCCATACTGTTCATTAATGCTCAGCTGGTTCCTTGGAAATCGTGCCAAGTCTCTAGCTCTCTCTCTTCTCTCTTCTCCTCACTTCAATCAGCAAAAGTGAACTCCAAATGCCTCCCTCAAGCTTTTTGATCAAACCCTAGGGTTTCCCTAAATCCAATGGATGACATAGATTTAGATCTATGGTTGAAATTAAATGCTCCATTTATTTCTCATAAATAATTAATTTCACTCACCCACTTAAATTTATCAGAAAGTGACTTTCATTTTATAAAGTCTCATTAAGTGCATTTAATGTGAGGGCCACCTTTTTCCCCCTTCTAAGTGACTTAGGCAAATGTCACTTGGGGAACACTTCCCGAGGTACAAAACTAACAAAAATAAAATTTATTCTAGTCAAATATCTTCTTCTATTCATCATCTTTGCAAGATATGATGCAATCAGGGTTGCAATACCCTCAAGGCATAATTGGACAAAGTATAATAGAACCATGCATTTTCATTAAGCTTAACTTAACTAGACTTCACATCTTGTATGTACAAAAAACCTGCAAGACCAAAAACTCAAATCCTCTTCCTTAGCCTTACTAGCTTCATATACAACCATATCGAAGGTTCTTTGGACCATTTCAACAGATCTTGTCAATACCACTATGACGTAGTCAAAACCACTTATTCATCACATTGTATCTTTGGTTCGTGCTGAGCCTTTTGAATATTCTGTCTTCGCAATCTTCGATCCCCTTCCATACTTACTACAATTATCAATTGACTATGTTCATCCCAATATCTAACAAAGCATAGAGATACATATCTATTTTGTCACCTAATTCCTGTTCATTTCCTTTACAATCCGAAACATAGCAAAATTTCCCGGTGTAGATTCTAGAAAAAAGGCCTAAGTTCAAAATACAAAAGCATTTTTTCATAAAAAACTAAGACTTTGTTTTCCTGTCAGTGCAGTCCATCCGATTTTAAGAATTGTTTGCATCTCCTTGCTTCTTGAAATTACCACTGTCTTCTCTGTTGGAGGCCACTTCCTCATCGCTGTCCTGAGCTGACAAATTCAAGTCTGGAAGCACAAATGGTTTGAAGAATTCCCCTGAATTTTCCTTCTGTTTTTGCTTTGCTTCCATACCTTATATTATAGAATGCAATGCATTGCACTCATCCTCCAATTTTTCTTATTTAGCCTTCGTTTCTCCAATATGTTCTAGAATTACCAACTATTGATTCGATAGTCTACGGTTTTGTAGATACCAGCATAGATCCAAATCCTAGGCTCTATCAAGCACCGAGAGGGATCAAATCTCCTGAGGTGCAAACCTCTCCTTGAATAGCTCCTTGAGTGCAATGCCCGAGCCACCTAATCCTAAGCTCTAAAGTCTCTAGTTTAAGTCTCATATTTACTTTTTACTTTGTATTATTCTTTTTTGTTTATGGCCGACATAATATATATTACTTTTTACTTTATATTATTCTTTTTTGTTTGCTTTGTATTATTTTGTTACTCAACAAACTCGACAAACACTCTAAAATATCATATTTACTTTTTACTTTGTATTATTCTTTTTTGTTTATAACCCACATAATATTTATCACCTAATCCTAAGCTCTAAGGTCTCTAGTTTAAGTCTCATATTTACTTTTTACTTTGTATTATTCTTTTTTGTTTATGGCCACTTGACTTACAATATCTCCCTCATACAAATGTTATTTATGGCCGACAATATCGACAAACACTCGACTAACAAGATCTCCCTCATACAAATGTTATTTATGGCCGACAATATCGACAAACACTTGACTAACAAGATCTCCCTCATACTGGGATGTAGAGCGCCTCTCGGTGCAACAAGGATTGTAGAGTAGGATCTACTTCTTCCTCCTCCTTATTGAGATTGAATTTACTCGCATAACTCCTTTCCTTTTGCGTTCCACAGCCCTGTCTAATTTGTTGTCTTCTCTTCGAAATAGCCAACCGTATCCAGCCTGATCTCTAGATTGTGCTCCCTGTTTACTATTCGTCATAACACCATCAATCTTGATCCTCTTTTTAATCCAAATTACTTTTTTGCTTCTTGATTCCCATACTTTTAAATAATGAAGCACAATTCTTCTTGATTACCTTCATGTGGTTTGTTGCCATATTAACTGCTACTTTCTGTACTTTCCAGTCCTAGTTCTCCGAATTTCGATGGTTCCTCCATTCACACTAAATCCCACACCATTGCATATTTGCGGGGTGATATAAGTTGATATACCTCTCCATTAATATTAATCATGATCATAATAATGCAAACATGAATTCCCCTTGCATCATCCATTCTTCTCCGATCGTTGATGCTACCCTCTTTCCATGGCTTCATGCGGCTAATTGAGAATTCACATGTCTATTTGAGTATGGTTACAATTGATATACCCTTTAAGCATAAATGAAGTATACAAGGTTAGGTATTTCTCTTTAACTTAGCTTTCCATTACTTCTTAATGTTTCCACGACCTCCCTTGTGGCGAGATTTCCCTGATTATCTTTATTTAGTTAATAAATTTTTACTTTGCATGAAATTTCAATTTTGTGAAAAATTGCTTCCTTTGACTGAATATATGCAAAATATACACTGAATATATGCAAAATATACACAAATAGGGAAAGTTTAAAAAATAAAGTGGGCTATGTGGGTGAACACCACATGATAAAAATAGTAGGATTTAAAATCCATTAAAGCTACCAAAATTGACATAGATAATCTAGTATAAATATATTTCCTCCTAGCTATAGTCATTTTAATCTAATATCCGCATAGATCCAATTGGTCATAATCATTTAAATCAAATGTCCTCGTAGAGCCACTTGGCCAAATAACAAAAATATTCTAAGTCTTAAAAAAGATGCCATTAAGACATAGCAAGTTTGGTAGTGCAAGGGTTAGAAATTTATCATTCAATATCCATCTTGGAAGGCTACGTCGAGTTGTGGTGATGCTCTCTCCTCTCTCATGCGGCTCTACCAACTTTGTATCTTGGATTTCCTTTTCTATGATGATTTTGTATTTGTGGTTACTCATGCTACTATTGTAGTCCCATCCAATCCTAATTTTTTTTTGTATATCAACTAGCTCTTTTCCATGGCTCTTTGTAATTTTGTTTGTGCATTATATCCATCGACAATGATTGGAGCTATAATGTACATGTGAACCTACACGTTTTGATCATTATGTATGTGAATAATATCTAGTTTGGCTTGCAATGATAATGTTTGCTAGAGAAACTACCTACAAGAAGCGCACACAATATCCAACATTGCAGTGGGTAGAAAATCTAGCCCAAATTATTCTAACATTAACTCTATCTCCTTCAACTATGGCCAAAGGCTCTCCAAATAAACTCGCACTATCTCTAAATATTAATTTTCCAAATGATTCCTTTCTCGTATCCACGTTTCTCTATCCAAAGAGACCTTAGCCAACTAAATGTGTAACTAATGGTGACCTTATTGAAGCTCCTCATGACTTTGCTTATCTTGAACAACCTTCTACATAACTTCGTCCATGGTTGAAGTGAGAAATTTGTAACAACATTTGGAGTAGATTAGCTATGCACATTTGCTACTTGGTCTAATGCACTATGTAAAAGACCCCCTAGTGGAAACCAAATCAACAATAAACCATTGGTAGTAGACTGTTCAAATTACATCCGCATATATGCTTCTAAATTAGGGTTAGCCTACAATCATTTGAAGGTTTGGAGGACACACTCTTGTATGACATCAATCAAGTAGATTTGACAAACATATGCCCTTGGGAGACCCTCAACATGGCTTGATAATAACTAGGGTCTTGTGCCAATTGCTCAATCTGCAACATAATTGACAACTTATCCAGAGGTGAAGGAAATGTAGTTGTAGTGATGGTTGGAGTAGTCCCTCTCGGAGTAAATATCTTCTCTTTATCATCCTCTTTATCTTCCTTCTTGTTGTATCCTCCTCCCACTGTTCTTCATTTTCTAGAAATCCATTCATACCATGAGTGTAGTGGTTTGTATAATCATCTTTACCAAAACTACATACCCCTACACTTGTGCTCAAACCTCCAATGCACTCTCTATAAAGTCTCTATGTGTGGTGCCCACAAGATTGCTTAATCATGATTGTGTCAATTCCTAGGGAGGAGGAGGATTCTCAATGTCTTGTGCTGTATGCTCAATGAAGGTTCTAGGAATTCCAACAAGGGAATCTTGATCATCATCCTCAATGTAGACCAATGAAATGCTATGGGAATTATTCTCCTCATACTTCTGGAAGGATATCAATGTTTCCTTCACATAAGAAAAACCTTTATTTCTTGCAAAATCCACCAACTTTGTATACAAGTCCTCACCTACAATGATTTGTAGTTGACCGGAACATTGGATGGTGGAACTAACATGGGTCTTGGTAATTGTAGTGCTAATGCAAAACTTTATGGCCATGTGTGGTTTAAGAAAAATGGAAAGCATCACAACATTGATTGCCTGCACAAGATTAGGTTTCTTCTGTGGGATATCACCCTGAAAGAAGGTTGAAAAATCTCATATGTACTTCTTTTGATCTCATCCTCAGAAATTGGCATCATTTTGGATATGATTTCCCCACAACGGAGGTATGGAATTCCATGCAGACCCACCAAGGATCATACTTTATCGAAAAAATAGACTACTCTTGGACAGGTTGGTTTCCAACCCTTTGGAGGTTTCCATTTAAACATGGAAAAGGACAAAAGAAGGTTGAAATATATAAAATCAATGCATGTGGCATGAGTATGTATGCATGCAACTATTAATTTGTTCATGGGAAAGGTGCATCAGTTCAATCGTAACCTTGGATACAAAACCTTAGAATTAACACAATGTCTAAAGAACACTCACCTTTGGTAGGATGTTGTATCAAGTGACCAATTGTGATCTTGTAGGTGACCTGAATGCACTCACCCCCTATGAAAATAATGATTACCTCATGGCCTCCTCTCTTGGTACTTTGGTTCTCAGACAAACAAAACATTCCTATCCTCTTGCCATTCTTCCCATCTCTTTAAAGTGATTCCACAACATATTTCTCCTCCATGGACATGAATATGAGCATAAGAAAATATTGGGCATGACTAGGGTAAACTTGATCTATTCACAAAGTGTTTTGATGCACTTAATTGATTAAAACCTTAGTGCACTAGGAAATTTCACCTACGCTATTAAAAGTTGGATTCTCTACCAAGTGCATCAAGATGGAGTCACATAAAAACTTGAAATCTAACTTTCAAACATGGCCACTAACTACCTTCACCTTTCCCGATGACCTTTCCTATAGCTATAAGAAGAACACAAGCTTTACAGATTTTCCCCAGAGGTAGTGGGGTTTCCAGGGTAAAAGAGTTGTCTTAATGTGTGTGGATATACTGTTCATTATTATTCTATGCATGTTTTATCTTATGAGTGTATTTCCAGTTTATTAATGTTGCTAGCGTAGCTGTAGAATACATTGATAAGAAATTGTGAAATCTAAGATTTAAGCTAAAATATCTACATGGTCAAGCAGATAAATGATGAGCTGACATGGAAGATGATGATGATGATGGAGAGGACACTGAGGCAGGCGACGACGATGATGACATTGGTGATCATCATGATATTTATGATGATGATGAGGCAGTTTTTGGTAGTAGCCAGTGACATTGATCATATATACTCCATCATGGATCATTGATGATATATCGTAATGATGCCTATTCACATGTTGATTATCATATGTATCATTTTCACTTGTAGTACCATATTGAGTTGTATCATTTTGACATGTATCATTTTGACTTATATCATTTGTACATGTATAATTTTGACTTATATATTCTGGAGATGTATCATATTGACATGTTATTGATGTACTGGCATATTTGAGTTTCACTTGTTTTAGTTATATATGATGTTGATCTTATCATTATTGACTTGTCAATTTATATATATTGGAAGTGGTCGACGATTTTTGGATGGGTATTTATTACGTATGATGATTTTTTATTACTTAGGATGGATGTTTTCAAATTCAACTAAATTTGTTCATAAATGGTATGACATAAATTTGAAATGCGATATCTGTTTTTGTTGTAGATATCCAAAAATGTTATGATATAAATTTCAAATGAGATATCTGTTTTTTTTAAAGATATAAGTTATTTGACATGATTTTTATCTAATATTGGTATATTTGACTGACTAATTTTAATAATAGATGATGATGATGTTATAATAATTATCTTGTTAATTTATATATACTAAATGTTGTAGATTTTATTTTGATGGAGATTTAATGAGTATAATAATTTTATTGGTTTGTATGGATGCCCATTTCCCTAAAAAATTATTATAAATGCTATGCTATAAAATATTTGAAATGAAATTTGATTTACTTTATAATAATATAAGTTATTAAAGTGTTCGGATATCCACATCATCTTTTTCAGGATCTGCATGCAAATTAGGGTTTGCATGCAGAATATAGGGTTTGCATGCACAGGCATGCACTAGCATGCAGCCCAGTCACCAGTTTGATGCCTCCAGCACCTTATCCACCTTCTTCTAGCACCCGGGAGCCACCTACCACAGAGTTTTAGCCCTCCTAAGCTGAAAGGCGCCCACTTCTCACCTACTGCCAGAGAAGGGCGCACTTGTTCACCTACCACTGCAGTTCCACTTCAGTTACATTCAGTTAGCTCTGATTCTCCCTGATTTGAGGCTAGTTTCACTCCCGACTGACTGTATCACTTCCGTTTGACCTCCAGTTTGATTAGGTGACTTGTTCTGACTTCAGTTAGCCTCCCATGCGCCCCCACTGAGCCTCCAGATCCTATATCAGTGCTACACACTTCAATTACATTTATTACACTCAGTTAGACTCAGTTTGACACCTGGATGACTGGTTGTTGTGATTGATGAGCACCACCGATGATTGATGAGGACTCCTAGATAGAGTCAAGCTACTCCATTCAGTGATTTGAATGACCTCCTTAGGTAATTCGAATTGCTCAGTCATTGTGACAGATTGTATTGTAATTATTCACCCTTATTGGGATATTGAGCACTGTTGCATGTTTTGCACAGTTTTAGACCATATTTTCTATGTTCATCTGTTGTGATTGATTTACTTGTTCATTAGATCTGCTGTGACTAATTTTACATGGTATCAGAGCCATTGCAGGGACAAGATCTCTTTTCTACAGGTGTTTATACAAGAAGATTTGACTGAATTGCTAAAAATTGCAAAAAGTTTGGCATGAGATATCTCAAGGGCATTCGCTCCTGTGCATGCAAAGCTTGAAAAATATTCCAATACCACTCCAGAAGCTTGAGTTACCACATAATTCCTGGATCTGATACATTGGACCCATTCAACATTGCTTGAAATCCAATCCCAGGTGTGATGCAACTCTCAAAGGGTGGATTGTTTGACCTTATTGTGGTTGTTTTTATGTGATTTGCAGGTTTATTGTCTCCTCCAAGTGCACTCGCTATCTTCTGCATGCAAGCTTCCCTACAGCAATTGCATTCGCTATAGTCTGCATGCAAGCTTCCTCTTCATCAGTTGACTCAATCCTTGCAATGGAATACTCTTCTTCAAAGCCTATCCTCACCCCATTCAATTATTTTGATTGGAAATATGATATGGAGATCATATTACGTTCAAAAGGTTACTACCGAGTCACTCTTGGTCTTGAATTGGAGCCAAACAATGTATCAGATCGAACCAAACACTACAACAAGCTTGATGAAGCTTATGGTCTTCTTTGTCTCTCCATCTCCAAAGATCTTCACTTCCATCTCAGCGGATTGAAGACTCCAAAAGCCATATGGGAGCAACTTGAAACACTATTCAGCAAGCAGGATGAGCTTAGGGCTTTTCAATTAGAGAATGAATTGATTGGCCTTAATCCTGAGAATTTCGAGACCATCAATGAATTCTTCACAAAATTCAAGAACTTGAACTTGCAATTGAAGAACAGTGGTGTTATCAAAGAGGATAAACAGTTGATCCTCTCCATTCTAAGCAAGCTTGGGAAAGATTATTCGGTATTTGTCTCTACTTTCAATTCCGGTCGGCTAACTACCCCGAATTGGAAGATGCCTACCTTGAATGCCTTCATTGAGTCCGTTACAAAAGAGCATGACAAGTTGATTCAAATGGGGTCCATAAGCTCCAAAGATTCAGCCCTATTTGTTCAAGGACCCAAGATCTCGAATGGTAAAGGAAAGCTAAAGAAGGAGAAGCCCAAATTCGAGCCTCACAAGCAAAAAGACAAAGGCAAGCAAATGGATGCATCATCCAGTTCGAAATCCAAGCAAAAGGGAAAAGAAGGTAACCAAAAATCTAAATGTACTTATTGTAACCATGGCTTTCATCCCGAAAGTTCATGTATGAAGAAGACAATAGATCAAATGGCCCTCCTTTTGGAAAAGAACAACATAACCCTTCCTGACGGTGCAAGGAAGAAGGATCGGAATGACGATCATGAAAGAGGACAAGCACTCATGGCAACGGTTTCGAAGCCCACTACTCTCTTGATAGATTCGGGTGCATCAAATCATATGGTTGCAAATATTGATTCTTTTTCCTCATTCGATCCAAACAGCTCCATCCCCATCCATTTGGGAGATGACTCAAAAATTTCTTCAAAGGGAAAAGGTACGATTCATGTAGAACATGGATGCTTTCAGAATGTTCTCTATGTGCCTTCCTTAGATTCGAATCTCCTTTCTGTGTATCAAATGACACATACTGGTGAACCAAAGAAAGTCACATTCAGCCCTAATACAGTTGAAATTTCTGATATCAAAAATGGAAGACTAGTTGCGGTTGGAAAGGCAAACCACACTGCAAAATGTTATGAGTTTTCGCACTTTATTCCGCTTGCAAAGCCCACTGCTCTTCGCACACATGGTAATGAGGTTAGTAGGCTTTGGCATGAAAGATTTGGAAATCTAAATTATAAGTATTTGCTGCTGCTATCAAATAAATCCATGGTAGATGGGCTTCCACAACTCCGTTCCTCGAAGGGAATATGCACCGGTTGCATTATTGGGAAGCACCCCGAGCACAGATTCGACCGCGGCAAGGCTAGCAGAGCCTCTACTATTTTGGGATTGATCCATTCTGATATCAGTGGTCCGCTGCCCCATATGTCATTAAATGGTTCAAGGTATGTTTTGACATTTATTGACGATTTTTCCCGCTTTACATGGGTATTCTTTCTCAAAAACAAGTCAGAAGTGCTTGGAAAATTCAAGGATTTTAAGGCTTCTGTTGAGACCACCACTGAGAGCAAGATCAAATCTCTTAGATCTGATAATGGTGGGGAATATATCAAGTCCGGGTTGCTGCAACTTTGTGCCCAAAGCGAAATCAAGATCCAACATACAGTTCCCTACACACCCCAGCAGAACGGTGTAGCGGAAAGGAAAAACCGGTCACTGAAAGAGATGGCTACATGCATGATTGAATCGAAAGGTTTGGCTTCAAATATTTGGGCTGAAGCAATCAATGTTTCTGCATATATACAGAACCGTGTTCCACATTCATCCGTGAAAGGTATGACTCCTTTCGAAGCATTCTTTGGTCACAAACCGGATGTGTCAAATTTGAGAGTTTTTGGCTCTACTGCATGGGCTAGAATTCCTTCTGAGAAGAGACGAGCTTTGGATCCACAAAGTATCGAGTGCATATTGATAGGATATGGGGAAGAATCAAAAGCATATAAACTCATGGATATCAGATCTAAAAAGATATTCATAGAGCGCAGTGTGCAGTTTGAAGAACCGCTTCAAGAATTGCAACTAGTCGAGGAAAAGACTGCCGATTCACCGCCTTCACCAGAAGAAGATCCGAGCAGCGATAATGAAGGTATGAGTTCTGATATTTCTGATATTGTAGCAGAATATGATGATCATGACATATCAGGTTCGGAATCCGATCATTATGATCCTCCTCAGTTACCAAAGTGGGCCCAAAACACTCTACAATCTGCTGGTTCTAGTCTTGGAAATCCTGCTGATCCGAGACGAACAAGAGGAGACTTTCAAAGAGCAGGTATGGCTCTTTCTATTGCTGATCCATTTCTTCCTGAGATTTGTTATTTGATGGCTGGTTCAGATCCTACATCATACTATTCATCCCATCTAGATCCGAGATGGAAAAGTGCCATGGATGAAGAGTACAGTTCTCTTCAAAAGAACAATACATGGGAGCTAGTTTCTCTTCCACCTGGAAGAAAATTAGTGAAGTGTAAATGGGTCTACCGTACTAAAGTTGCTGCTGATGGCACTATCAACAAATACAAAGCAAGGTTGGTGGCAAAAGGTTTTTCCCAAGTCCAAGGAGTGGACTACACAGAGACCTTTGCACCGGTTGCAAAGATGGATTCCATCCGCCTTGTTTTAGCTATTGCCGCATCCAAGCATTGGGAAGTGCATCACATGGATGTGAAGAGTGCATTTTTACATGGAGACCTTGCTGAAGAGGTCTATATGCAGCAGCCAGAGGGTTATACATCAGATCCATCATTGGTTTGTAGATTGAAGAAATCTTTGTACGGGTTAAAACAGGCCCCAAGAGCTTGGTACGCAAAGATGGACTCCTTCCTTTTTTCTCAGAATTTCCAAAGATGCAAATCTGATCCGAATGTGTATCTTCAGCGAGTTAAAGGTAATTTGTTGGTTATTGTACTTTATGTTGATGATCTGCTTATTACTGGTAGCACACTTACTTCAATAAACAAGCTAAAATCTGCCTTAAATCTAGCTTTTGACATGAGCGATTTGGGCTTGCTGAGTCACTTTTTGGGCTTGGAGATAGCTCAAAATTTTGATGGGATCACTATATCTCAGCAAAAATATGCTTCCGACCTATTATTGAAGTTTAATATGGCTGAATGTAAGGCAGCCCCGTTCCCATTCCTCTCAGGAATCAGTCTTGAGGAGGGAGATTCCACACCGCTTGCAGATTGCAGTATGTATCGACAGTTGATTGGTTCACTACTTTATTTGACACATTCACGGCCTGATATATCATATGCCGTGAGTGCCGTGTCAAGATATATGCAGCAGCCACATGAGCTTCATTGGCGAGCAGCCAAGCGGATCTTGCAGTATGTGCAAGGTACGAGACAGTTTGGCATACACTATGCTGCAGATTCTGAGCTAGATTTCATTGGTTTTACTGATTCAGATTGGGCAGGTGATAGCATTGATCGGAAGTCCACTTCCGGTTATGTTTTCATGATTGGTCATGGTGCTATTTGCTGGTCCAGCAAAAAGCAAGCAGCCATTGCACTTTCTTCAGCAGAGGCAGAGTATCGAGGGGCAGTCAATGCCTACATTCAGGCAGTTTGGTTGCAGGGTATTCTTTCCGAGTTTGGTTTTGGTGGCACTACTTCGACTGTCCTATTTTGTGACAATCAAAGTGCTATCAAGATCTCCACAGATCCAGTTCAGCGGAAGAGGACCAAACACATTGAGATTCATATGCATTACATTCGACAGTTGGTGCATGACCGCACCATCATTCTGCAATATTGCCCTACTGATGAGCAAATTGCAGACATCTTCACCAAGAGCTTCATTGAGAAGAAGTTCTCTTACCTCCGTTCACTGTTGGGGGTGAGTTCCATCATGGTGGAGACAGATTGATTCATTATTATGCTTTAGCTTGAGGGGGGGCTTTCTTCCCACTGGGTTTTCCCTCTTTCCTCACTTAGTTTATTTTCAGCATTTTTTGGATTATTGTATTGGGGTGACCTTTGGTCTTAGTTACCAGGGCCCCACATTATTTTTGTTGGCACATCATAGTCTAGCTTGAGGGGGGGTGTTCGGATATCCACATCATATTTTTCAGGATCTGCATGCAAATTAGGGTTTGCATGCAGAATCTAGGGTTTGCATGCACAGGCATGCACTAGCATGCAGCCCAGTCACCAGTTTGATGCCTCCAGCACCTTATCCACCTTCTTCTAGCACCCGGGAGCCACCTACCACAGAGTTTTATCCCTCCTAAGCTGAAAGGCGCCCACTTCTCACCTACTGCCAGAGAAGGGCGCACTTGTTCACCTACCACTGCAGTTCCACTTCAGTTACATTCAGTTAGCTCCGATTCTCCCTGATTTGAGGCTAGTTTCACTCCCGACTGACTGTATCACTTCCGTTTGACCTCCAGTTTGATTAGGTGACTTGTTCTGACTTCAGTTAGCCTCCCATGCGCCCCCACTGAGCCTCCAGATCCTATATCAGTGCTACACACTTCAGTTACATTTATTACACTCAGTTAGACTCAGTTTGACACCTGGATGACTGGTTGTTGTGATTGATGAGCACCACCGATGATTGATGAGGACTCCTAGATAGAGTCAAGCTACTCCATTCAGTGATTTGAATGACCTCCTTAGGTAATTCGAATTGCTCAGTCATTGTGACAGATTGTATTGTAATTATTCACCCTTATTGGGATATTGAGCACTGTTGCATGTTTTGCACAGTTTTAGACCATATTTTCTATGTTCATCTGTTGTGATTGATTTACTTGTTCATTAGATCTGCTGTGACTAATTTTACATAAAGAGCCGTGATATATTTAACTAATTTAACTGAAATTTAAAGTATTAAATTAATAAATAGAAACTATAAATGAAGCAACATGAGTTGTTCAAATGGAAGAAAAATTTGGCCCTAAAATGGAAGCAAAACTCGACATTAAAATGGAAGCCATACTTGGCGCTATTTCTGGCTCTAAATATGAAGCTAATTTGGCTGCTTAATAGGAAGCAAAAGTGGACGGTAATTAAGAAACAAATCTCAACATCAAAAGGAAGCAAACCCCAGAGTTAAAAAATAAGCAAAACTACGAGCTAAAAAGGAAGCAAACCTTGAAACTAAAAGGAAGCAAACCATGGAGATAACAAGGAAACAATTTTTGTTAAATTAATGTAACGTCAAAGAATATTCTACTTGTATTTTATTATTGTAACTCCATTGAGGATGTTTTCCGTCCGTCGGGGATGTCATTATATTTGGTCATGTAAAGGTCATGAGGTTAAACCTCCATTGTAAGTCGGGTTGTTAGCACCCAAGAGAATGTAATATAAGTGGTAATTGAGTCTCTCTAGATAAGTCGACCCAGTTAGGATTATTGAGGCCGACCTAGCTGAGTTAAAGGTTAGGTCAAAAGTAATGTATAAATAGAGAGTGAGTTCCTCTCATTTATTCATTCACTCACTTGTGCAATTCACATTAGAGGAGAGAGAGAGAGTTATATGCGAAGGAGAAGGAGGTGTGGCTTGGATCTAGAGTTTGATCTTTTTGTCTCTCTTATTTGTGAGACATATTTTTGGGGCATTTTACTTGATCATCTATATTGAGGAAGTTCTTGCTGGGTTTTCTCCCCCTTGAGGGTTTCCTAGGATATATCATTTTTGTGCTTTGTGATTGTGTATCTTTCAAAGATTCTTATTATGCTGTTATTGTGAATAATGTATTGAATGCTAATGAATTTGCAATATATTCTATGGTAGCATATAATATTAACATGGTATCAGTGCTTGCCTAATAAGAGCAACTTTCACAAGGTAAAACTCTCCCTCTCTCCCAGGAAGTGAAAAATTAAGGCTTCTCACAAATTTGGAATTTTGGAGTGCAATTGGCATAGGGAATTGCGCCTCTCCAAGATCAAAATTGTGGTACCAAGATTGAAATTTTGGAGCGGGTGAAACTCCCAGAAAGTCAAACCCTGGTTTGAATTTGGACTAGAAACTGCATAAAACCAGAAAAAGCCAAAAACTATAGTTCATAATTTCACAAGTCGATTTTCAAGGGTGAAATTTTGGAATCTTTAGAAACCAAGTGTACCAACATACTCGCCTCAGTCAAGCGCATCTTTTAGTGAGTTCAGTTTTTTATTTTGAGAAATTTTGATTTTTGGTTATTCTCTGCTCTTTGGGTTAAGATGGCACCAAGCACTAAGCTTGATGACAAGTTGAAAGGAATAGAGAACTTCCGTGCTTGGAAGTATAGGATTGGAATCATTTTGGAAGAGAATGATCTTACCAAGTTTGTTAAAGAAGTTGTACCTGAACCCGAAGAAGCTGAAGCTAAAGAGAAGCAGAAGAAGGATATGATTAGGGCTATGAGGATCATAGCAGACTCCATAAAATATCACTTGATTCCTCAAGTGTCCCCCAAGAAAACTAGAAAGGATATGTTTTATGCCCTAACAAGAATGTATGAAGGAAGAAACATAAATCAAAAGATGAATTTGAGAGCTCAACTCAAAAGCATAAAGATGAGACAAGGAGAATCTATACAAGAATATTTGACAAGGGTTTCCCAATTCAAGGAACAACTAGAAGCTATTGGAGACACCCTTGATGAAGATGAGTTGGTGATGACTGCTCTCAATGGTCTTACTAGACCTTGGGACTACTTTATCCAGACTATGTGTGCAAGAAAGGAAAGTCTATTATTCAAAGTTGTATGGGAAGAATGTGTCCAGGAGGAAGCTAGAGTAGCAAATCGAGAAGCACTACTCAGGGATGATGATCAAGCTCTAGCTACCCATACGAAGAGAGGAAAAGGAAAACCTAATTTCAAGAAGGAAAATCATAAGGATTTCCATCCTCCTAAGAAGTTTCAAAAGTATAAGAAGGGAAACTAAAAGCGAAGAGACTTCTTTTCTTACCTATGATTCCATTGTGATAAGATGGGACATATTGCGAAATATTGTCCATAAAGAAAAGACAGAAAATAAGATTACAAGAAGAAGAGTAACAAAATACATCATGCTCATTTTTCCGAAGATGAAGAAGAACCTCCCAAGAAGTTTCTAAAGGAATAAATTGAAGAATATGTCGTGTAATATTAGTGCTTCAACGCACTCTCTCCAATATTGAAGAAAAGGACTCCCCTCGAAAAGCTTCACTAGAAGAATAAGAGAAGCAAGAAACAAGATTGGTTCAGGAACTCTGATGATGAAGTAGAGCTCACCATCAGACATTCCAGTAATCCCTGCAAGGAAACTAGGATCAAAGGAGATCCTACAAAACAAACAAAGATAAGTATTTGAATTGTCATTTCTATCAAATTGTTTAAAGGATAGTGTCTAGTTGTGTACACATTTATTTAGGGTGTGTTTTATGCATTGATATGCATGTGATGGGTAAGTATCCTATCTTGCTATACAACATTCCATTGGTACTTATCTAGAGTGAAACCTCTTTGCTGACATATTGGGAGTAGTGCAGGCTCTTAATAATGTCCTGGTAGAGATGGAAGGCATCTAGAAAGTTACCATATGAATGTGGGGTATGGATGAATGTTGTGTTATTGGCTAATATAGAACTATGAATTATGTTTTATGCATATGTTTTGGAAACTATGAAATGTTTCTAACCATGCTACTAAATTTGACTTGTAGGAAGTATCGTACAACGATCACCTACAAATGAAAAATGATGAGACTTGTTCTGTAGAACAAGTGACAATGGTTCAACTGTAAAAGACTTATGAAATTGAAGTAGAGGAAGTCAACTATAACAAGATGTTTCTCTAGTAGCCAGAATCATGGTATAATTGAAGATGCAGAAAGGTATGGAGCTCCAGAAGGCTCCACAAGAGAAAGCAAGAGGCCAAATCCATTTTTCAGTTATGTAGATTTGATGTGTGATCTTGTAGACAAAGAACCTACTTTGCTTCGAAGAGGACATTCAAGAGAAAAAATGGGTAGAATCTATGATGGAAGAATACCAGTCTATAATGAAGAATGATGTGTGGGAGATAGTTCCCAAACCAGAAGGTAAAAGTGTGGTATCTTCTAAATGGATATACAAGATAAAACATGTTGTGGATGGAAGTATTGAGAAATACAAAGCGGGATTTGTGGCTCGTGGATTCTCTCAAAAGGAAGAAATCGATTATGAGGAAACATTTTCTCTTGTAGCAAGGTACACTTCAATTAGAACCATCATGGCACTTGCAGCCACGACGAAGTGGAAGTTACACTAGATGGATGTGAAAACAACTTTCCTGAATGGTTTTATTGAGGAGGAAGTGTACATAGAACAACCACAAGGTTTTGAGGTTGAAAACAAAGAGACACATGTCTGTAAATTGAAGAAGGCTATGTATGGGTTGAAGCAAGCTCCAAGAGCTTGGTATGGAAGAATTGACAGTTTTCTGACGAGCTTGGGATTTACCAAGAGTAAATCTGATCCTAACCTTTACTTCAAGGTTATGGATGATGAACCAATAATCTTATTTCTATACGTGGATGATGATGAACCACCACTAGTTTGCAGTCCAAAAGTTCATGAAATGAAGATCATGAGATCGTTCTGCACAAGAGTTTAGTGTCTATTGTCACTCAATCCCTGAGATATGAAATAAGGGCAGGTTCAACGAAGATGATACCTCTACATGAAAGTGAAACAATGCCACGATATTTAATGAAGAAGGGCCTGAGACCGAGATCGTTGCCACAATATCAATACTTTGTTGACTGCCACGAAATCTATAATCTAAAGATTTCCAATACGAGTTAATTGCCACATTAGGGTTTATTGAAATGCTTGAAAAAGAAGCCCAATCCATGCCAATCTATGGAAAACATGTCAAACAGAAGGAACCACCAAAACCACAAAGTAGAACCCTATCCTGTCACGAGTTTGTTGTGAGAAAGTGCCACTGTTTTGCAAAGAAAACATATAAATAAATCATTGAACCTTTGGGAAATCTCAACAAACTTCCTCACATATCGTGGATTGTAGGTGGAGCAAACCGTCAATCAGTAATCCAAGCCAGAAGATGTCTCAACGGAATTGAACCCAAAGAAATCATTGAACCTTGAAATGATATGGATGCCAACACATAAAAATAATTGTTGGATCATACATGCTTCACACGCTCATGAAATAAAGGATTATTCGTCAAATCATTGAAATTATGGAGTTGATTCATAGATTGTTAAGGAAGAAAGATCAGTGAGAGATCCCACCAGTCTGCTAATTGAGGCGATGTATCAGCTCTGGGAAGGTTTGATGCATAAAAAATGCACTAGATAGTAAAAGAAGAACCCTAACTCGCCAAGTTGGAAATATCGCCAAGATATGTGTCACAATTTCATGATGAAATGAGATGGGGCAGTATAAGTAACAACAAAATCGCCCCGATCGCCATTGCAGTTTGTCGTGTTCAAATGGCGATTTCGAGGATCTGGGTAGTTTTAAAATCCAACATTTACTAGGAGTGATCATGCTGAAATTGCAATTTTCAGGAACAATTTTGACCGGAATTGATGAAAAATCCACTGGAAAGCTGAGGCGTTTTGATTACTCTTTATCAAGCCCGAGATGAGATGAGTTTCCAAGGAAGGAAACGATTTACACAAACTTGTTAGTGATTAAAATCACCACATCCTTCCACTAGATCATCAATGCTTCACTTGATCGCCAGACCAAGCTCGCACTCAATCAAGAAATGCTAAGTTTTTATATTGGAGAAGTTAAATGCTAGGCCTATAGATCATCAACACTTCACTTGATCACCAGACCAAGCACGCACTCAATCAAGAAAAGCTAAGTTTTTAGATTGGAGAAGTTAAATGATAGGTCTATGAGATTGTGCTTACGGTTCTAGATATGATTAAATCACAATCTTGGCATAAGAATCCACAAGGAAAATAAACACTAATTCAACCAATTAACAGATGGAACAAATCAAATTGACATTAAATTCACCAAAATCACAATTGTGTCAATTAAAATTTTGAAGTCGTTATCATGTTTTTTAAAACGGTTCCATCAAATTACTATTTTCACTGATGGCAAGGTTTTATGTATTTAGAAAGGTTCTTACTAGTTCACAGAAACTTGAGAAGGTCTTGGGGTTGGATAAGAACGCGGCATCATACAACATTAGATTAGAAAGGATTTTTCCACCAAATTGCTACTAAATTATATCGTGTTAGAAAACCAGTGCGAAAATAATGGCAGTAAAGAAAGGGAAAAATATTTATCCATCTTCTTCATCTTACCTTTAATAATATTTTCATGTTAACAAAAGCTCTAATATCTTTTCTCCCTTTTTAATAGATTCTTATCCCGGTGGGTTAGCTCAAGTGGTTGAGTGCTATAATCGCAAGCAGAAGGTCTCGGGATCAAATCCCTGGGTGGCAATGCAGGGTCTCACTTGATGTCCCCACGATTAGTGGTTTACCTTGGGTACCATCCTCGAAATTAGGGGAAGTACCCGAGGATTTCCCATGATGTGTTCCATTGAAAAAAAATAGATGCTTATTCACACAATTTTTCACGGATTGTTAATAATGTATATTTTGATGTTGTAATGTCCCTAGTTTTCATCCTTGAAATAAACTATATGAATAATGTAATATCGTTGATGTAATTGATGGAACATGGTGAGGAGCTCAAGGAAAAGACCTTGTCATTGACATCCCAAATATATATGCCTATATCATCAAGTAATGTGGTTAGAGAACCATCTGCTGGTTGAGTGAACCATACTGCAGAGTCTAACAGACCTCTAGCAAAAATCTAATTTGGGATCAAATCAGAATAATGGCAGTAAGGATGGAAGGAGTGCGAGAAATCACTCTAGAGGAAGGCCGCAATGTCAAGACAAAGGTGCACGTAGGATAAGAGCAAGCACATCTCCATCAAGTACCTCAAGCAACATATTTAGTAGATTAGAAAGTTCATTTGATGGTTTAGTGCATTCGGCTCGAATATATAAGAGAATAAATACTCATAGATATAATTCCTCTGGAGAATTAAAGAAGGTAAGGCCTCCTACATTTGACAAAGAATGTAAGACCAGTCAGGAAGCTGAAGCATGGCTTCTTGGAATGAAGAAGTACTTCAGGGTCCGTGATTATTCTGGGAATGAGAAGGCTAGGAATTTCCATTTTCAATATGAATGGGAGAGCTTCAATATAGTGGGAGCACCTCCGAAAAGTGAATGGCCTCAAGGAAAGGAAGATTGATTGGAAGAATTTTGAAAATCATTTCAAGCAAAAGTGTCTTTTTAAAAGATACTATGATAATAAGAGAAGGGAGTTTCATGAGATAAATCTAGGATGTATGACAATGGAGGAATATGTGAATAGATGCATAGATCTACTACAGTATGTGTACTATCTCATAAAGGAGAAGGTAAATATTCAAAGATTCTTAAGTGGATTTCCCTAGAATTACAAAGACATAATTGAATTCGTGGATCCCAAGACTTTGGATGATGATATCCGAAAGATGGTGCATTACTATGAGCAAAGCATTGGAATATTTGAGGAACATCAAGCAGGAAGAGGAAGTCCCAAGGGGAGGCTTGAACTAAGGAAGAAAGAGTTCAGACCTATACCCTATAGGAATCAACAAAGGAATGTTCCACATAAGCATCCATCACAAGTGATATTCAAGTGCATTAAGACAACAGAAGGAAGACCTAGGGAACCCATGCAATGTTGGGGATGTGGAGATAATCATAAGTTATATGATTTCCCTCACAGGAATGAACAACTTTGAACGATACCTAACCTTGAACAAGTTGTCATTGTGGAGGACATGGCCAGATTAGCTCCTAGAATCTACCCAGCTTTGGATGATCATCAAGTAAGCCATCAAGCAACCGTAGTTGAATTTGGAGGTAAGATTGTCGCTCATTATTTTTCTATTTTAATAGACCTAGGATCCAGTCATAGTTATAGTCATCCTAAGATTGTTGAAGTTTGCGTGCTTAAGAAAAATATGCATAGAAATTTGTGGCGAGTTAAGTTATACACTGCGACAAAGAGCAAATTCAATGAAGTAATAGAAAGATGCTCGTTAATGTTGGACGGTCTGTCTAATGCAGTAGACTTGAACATCCTATCGCTAGGATCATATGATGTTCTTATTGGCATGGATTGGTTGGAAAATCACCGTGCCAAGATGAATTGCTATTATAAGTTTCTTGAATTCATGTCTTGATGATGAAGGAAAGCCTCAACTAGTAACAGGCGCGCTGAAAAATATTTCCATAAGGAAAGTTTCAGTGTTGTAGTTGGGAAGGTACTTCAAGAAGAACTGTCAAGTGTATGTAGTTCATGTGTCAAAACCCATAGAGGGTAGAGGTATAGCGCTAGAAGATTTCCAAGAACTGCAGGAATATAAGGATGTATTTCAAGAAGTGTCAGGATTGTCGCCCAAAAGAGATATTGATTTTTCAATTAATCTAATGTTAGGTGCAGTCCCAGTTTCCAAAGCCCCTTATAGAATGAGTACCCCTGAGTTAGTAGAGTTAAAAATGTAACTCCAAGAATTAATGGACAAGAATTATATTAGACCAAGTGTGTCCCGGTGGGATTTTCCAGTGATGTTCATTAAGAAGGATGGAACCTTGCGACTATGTATTGACTATAGACAACTCAATAAGGTCACACTCAATAAAAAGTATCCATTGCCCAGGATAGATGATCTCTTCGATCAGATCAAGGGAGCCAAAGTATTTTCTAAGATTGACTTGAGTCTAGGGTACCATCGGTTCAGGATCAATGAAGAATATATTCATAAGACAACTTTTAGAATGCATTATGGCCACTATGAATTCATAGTTGTGCCATTCGGCCTCATTATTGTGCCAAGTACTTTCAAGTGCCTCATGTACAATGTGTTCATCTAGTATTTAGATAAGTTCGTCTTGGTATTCCTAGATGACATCCTCATATATTCCAGGAATAAGGAAGAGGACGTAGAGCATCTTAGAAAGGTATTGCAGGTGCTTAGGGAAAATAAGTTGTATGCCAAGCTAAGAAAATTTGAGTTTTATCAGAAGAAGATTCGGTGTTTGGGCCATGTTATTTCAGTAGAGGGAATTTTGGTAGACCCCTAGAATATTGAAGTGATAATAAATTGGTTTACCCCCAGGAATGTGACATATGTTCGATATTTCATGGGTTTAGCAGGATATTATAGGATATTCATCAAGGATTTCTCTAAAGTGGTGTATCCTATCACATCATTGCATATAAAAAATGTAAAGTTCGCGTGGTTCAAGAAGTGTGAGCAGAGTTTCTGGTGCTTGAAGGAACTACTCACCAGTGCCCCTATTCTAAATATTGCAGATCTGGATAAGTATTTTGTAGTATGCATAGATTCTTGCATTGAAGGAATAGGAGGAGTACTTATGTAGGAAGGTTATGTGATATGTTATGAGTCCAGAAAGTTAAAGGATCATGAGAATAATTATGTGATGCATGACTTGAACAGAAGCTATAGTGCACACCTTAAAGATATGGCGACACTGCCTGCTTGGAAGAATATTTGAGTTGCGCACCGATCATATGATCTTAAATTACTTGTTTGATTAATCAAATTTGAATGAATGATATGCTAGGAAATTTGAATTCCTAAGCGAATTTGATCTTGAGATCAAGCATGTTAAAGAAAAGGAGAACAAGGTTGTTGACACGCTCAACATAAAGCTTCATGTCGCAGCCATAGGTTCATGTATCGTTGATCTCAAAGAATGAGTCAACAAAGTCGCAAATGAAGATGAGAAGTATGCGTAAGTGAGCATGGGACTTAGACAAGCTAAACTATACAAGAAGTATGAGGGATACCAATTGGAAGAAGATGGAATTCATTTGTTCAAAGGTCGGCTATACATTCCAAACAACACAAAATTGAAGAAGCTAGCAGTGGATGAGATTCATCAAATGCCTTACTCATGTCACCCAGGTTATCAGAAGATTGTCATAGCAGCAAGAAATAAATATTTTTTTCCATTGATGAAGAAGGACATCGCACAGTACATAGCTAGATGTCAGAAGTTCTAACAAGTGTAAGTTGAGCACCACTGCCCAGTAGGATTATTGTAGCCAATTCCTATCCCTGAGTGGAAGTTGGAAGAAATATCTTTGGATTTTATTACAAGGATGCCAATGAAAGCGAAGTAGCATGACTTGATCATGGTGGTGGTGTATAAGTTGACAAAGGTAGTGCATTTCATTCTAGACAAGTTGACGCATAAGACTATTGACATTGTGCACATTTTCATGAAGGAAAATTTCAAGCTGCATGGGTTTCCTAAGGCAATAATCTCAAATAGAGATGTGAAATTCACATTAAATATTTGGAAAGGATTGTTTAAGGAGTTAGGAACTCAGCTCAATCTCAGCACAACATACCATCCTCAAACAGATGGTTAGGTAGAGAGAGTAAATCAAGGGATGGAATATATGTTAAGGATGTATGTGATGGATAAGTCATCCAAATGAGAAGATTACATGCATCGGGTTGAGTTTGCTTACAAAAATGGTCATCGGACATCATTGGGTATGAGTCCATTTGAAGCCATGTATGGAAAGAAATGCAAGACTCTAGTAAGTTGGGAAAACCCAGTAAATAGAGTGATACTTGGGCTAGAAATGCTCAATGAATGGAGAAGGAAATAATTGAAATCAGGTAGAATTGTAAGGAACTGTAGGACACACAAAGAGCTATGAAAATTTGAAAAGAGTGCATAGAGAATTTAAAGTTGGAGACCATGCTTATTTGAGAGTTTGGCTAAGGAAAGAGCTCTCTAAAGCTTGGAAGTTGTGCCAAGTTGGAACCAAGATATTATTGACCTTTTGAAGTCCTTGATAGAATAAGACCACTTGCATATAGGATTGCATTGTCTGCACATATTAAACCTCATAATGTTTTCCATGTTTCATTGCTTAAAAAGTATATACATTATCCTAATCACGTTATTGATTCACATTTGATTCAGGTGGAACCCGAGGGGGAGTTCCAAGTGGAGCCTATGCTCATCATAGGAAGGAAGGAGCTCTTTGGAACCTTGCCATTGGCCAGGTAAAGGTGCAGTGAAAGCAATTTGGCCCATATGATGCTATGTGGGAACTGTAAGATGCCATGAGAAAGGCATGCCCATTTTTGTTTGGTTTTGAAGAGCATTGAGGACAGTGTTGTTTTAAGGGGGAGGGTATTGTAATATCATTGATGTAATTGATGGAACATGGTGAGGAGCTAAAGGAAAAGGCCTTACCATATACATATCAAATATATGTGTATATCAGTAGGTAATGTGGTTAAAGAACCATGCGCTAGTCAAGCACATTAGCATTTTTAATGTGATGTACATGTGCATGATAATAATAATAAAATCCATAGCCGACTGTACAAGGTAAAAAGATCAAGGGGCATGGTTATCCCAAGGTTAGGGAGGAACGTGTTGAATCCAAGAAGCCAATGGATGGAAGCCAAGAATTTTTTAGAGGACTGATGAGCCATCAAATGTTAGTTTGACTCATGCACCCCAATCATTTAATGTTTCCAAGAGGAAGGTAGTTGAGACAGTTATTGTCTTGGGGAAAGGAAAGCGTGGGTATGATTTTCTTGTGTCAGTTTCCTTACAGAAATGGAATGGGATTTGTTTATTGGATAAAAAATCAATCGAATTAAAGTCATCCTTAAGTTACCTATCAATTGGGGGTTGGTGCAGTAATCTAGTCAGTCGGTTTGACAGTCATCTTTTCAAACACTCAGTTAATTAGTTTACATGGTCAAGTAGCTCGATCCCTCATGGGTGTATCTATTTCACCATGTCTTGAGTACAATTCATATATTATCCATCAACCAATCTATCAATCTCATCGGTGGAGGTAGGACCCTTTCCTAAGAGGAATCCTAACTTGAATAGTGACAAAGTGGAGAGTGGATCTAAGATCTAGTTATTGGTCATGACTGTAAGCCAAAGAGGAAACTAGCGAGCACTATGTGTTTCCTTTGTTGATCTGGGAATCAACGTGGTGTTGACTTACCTAGTTGTTAGTTTGTGATTGTGCCCTTGAATTCGTGGTTAAGAACCATGGGATAGAGTCAGTTCCCAAAAGTGTCTGAGTAAGTTAAGCAGAATGGGGAAGTTGTCTATACTCAGTCATATGCCCAATGGTCATGAGTGAATCCTAAACTGTTGAGTCTTCGTAGTATCATTCACGCACCTGGAAGCCCTCGTTCATTATTGTTGATGTCAACCTGAGTATAACCGCCTGATAATATTGTTATAATAGAGTGGTATGTTGGACATCAATCATAGTAATTCCCTATAGCCATTAGTTGTGTGCAACTAATATTTGTAAACCAAGGGAAAACATAGTCTATAGGAAGATGATATGGGGTTTGGTTGATATTTCTACACACACACTGGTATAGCACCTAGAAGAGCAGTGAGGGGTTACGTTCTTGGTGTTATGTGGGGCGGGTATTGTGGAGCCCAAACTAATCGATTACGTGTGAGGTGTTTGTGGTTCTGGAGGTAAACCGGATCTAATTGTTTATCCTACTTGAATTGTTGTAATCACTGAGGAGTGAATAGAGTGTTGAGCACTGAGTGGATTGGAATCCAATAGCGGCTGCATGACCTCCCAATAAAATAGTGGGGTTTGGGTGGTATTTATATGCACACACTGGAATAACACCTTCTAGGTGTTGTGTGGGGTGAGTATTGTGGACCCCAAACTAGTCGAGTTTGCACATGGTTGATTGTTAGTATTGGGTATAGAGTGGTGTAGAACATGGATTCGTCTAAGAGGCTAGTGAAGGTTGAAAACTCCTCGTGGAACTACAGAATTTGAACCCAAAATACGACGAGAAAATCCGACAAAAAAGACTGTGTCGTCGGACTTCACCTTCAAAATTATGAAATTTGATGATTTTTTTTTAAATTGATAGAAAGCGACGTCGGATATCCGACGATGTCTTTCGAATAGTGTCTAGTGTCGTCAGCTATCCGAAATATTATTATGCCCGAGGATGTCGGATATCCGACCATATATTATGCCCAAGGATGTCGGATATCCGACATCATATTATGCCCGAGAATGTCGGATATCCGACATTATATTTATAATAGATGATGTCGGATATCCGATGGTGTCTGTCGAAAGTATCAAATATATATAAAAAAGATTTTGCAAATCTTGTTTTATCTAATGCACTTTCCAAGAACATACTAAAACCCTGCCATCTAGCATAACCCTGACATGCATAACCAGTGCAACTCTTCCTTGTTGAAAGCTACACTATTAACGTAAAGTTAAACATATTAACGTAAAGTTTATGCTCGAGGACAACGATATTTTCTCGATGTGTGAAAGCGCGTTGTGTTTGCTTACTGGACTCTACATAAGCACAATTGAACAAGATAAATATAGTCCATTTATGATGAAAATATGTTGCATGGTTGTTTATAACTATGGAAACTTAGCACTTAGCAACTACTTGTAAATTGCATAGTATTAAAATGAAGGAAGGAAAATCGCCGTCCAAAATAGTGAAAAGCTATGTAGGGACTCGGGAGTCGAAACTGATCGAAAGAGACACTGTGATTGTGACTGTTTGGATGCACAGAGATGATGAAATTGTTGTACACACTTATGACCGTTTGTATGTGCACCCGAATATGAGTTTGTTATCGAACGAGACATTTTGATTGTGACTGTTTGGAGGCACAAACATGATGAAATTGTTGTACACACTTATGACCGTTTGGATGCGCACATGTTGATGAGCTTGTTGTGATGAATTATGATTAAGATAATATTTGATTATGTTTCTTGGCCGCCGGATGCTCGGGTTTGAGATAATGCGATAACATCATTGACATTTATTTTGTTTCTATATTTTGTTTTGTAATGGATTTGTAAGATTGTACTGCATACTAATTTTAGATCATGGCAATTGGCAAGTATTTTATAAGTTGCATGGGGATTAAAGTTAAAAAAGAGGGTCGATCGTCGGATGGAAATAGTGACAGGATATTTGCATCATGAAAACGGATTGTATATTGGAGGTGCATATATTATGAGACTGGTGTACACTCACTGTCAGAATCATATTATGATAACAATTAAATCTTTTTTCTTTGGGGATGCTCTGAGTCTGATTCCCAATGTTGTTTGCTAGAGTTTCCATTTTTTTTTACTTTTTCCACATTTTGTTGGTTTGGATTTGTTAGTTAAATGCTATCCCTATTTGTGGCTTCCCACTTTCACTTGGAAAGGCAAGGTAGGCGCAGTTAGAGCATAGCAGGGCAGGTGTTAGCTTGGTTTCATTTAGTCTACAGAGTAAATAGTGACCAATGTCGTCAGATATTTGACATTATGTCATGCCCGAGGATGTCCGATATCCGACAGTATATCATGCCCGAGGATGTTGGATATATGACAGTATATCATGCCCTAGGATTCGGACATCCGACATCTAGTCTCCAACGGTAACTATGCTCAATTCGTCAAATATCCGGCGAAAGGTTATATTTTAAAATCTATAAATTTCGAAACATTCCGACATGTTTGCTATACAAGTGACGGTTTGCGGATGTTTTTTTATTCGACGGATTGTTTTTCATTATTTCTATTATTTTTGTGATTAAAGCGAGCGAAGTGTGGAGCTTGATTTTCTAAGATCAATAATATCTATTCAAGCTCTTTACGAGAAAATGTCAAATAGCAATATTCCTAATCCAGACGAACAAAATCAACAATTGCTTGCTAGATTGTGGGATGGAGTGAAAAGAAGGGGCGATGGGAAATTTTATTGTCCATGTAGTCAATGCAGGGGCTTTAAGAGGAGAAGAATAAAGATCTCAACAGCCAAAAAACATTGTAGGGAACATGGACACGTTGAGGGGGGACATGAATATCATCCATTTGTAAGTTTTGCATTATATATGTTTTTATTTTGATTACTTTTGTAAATGTATGTATTATTTTAATATTTTTTATATTAACTTTATCTATTGATGGTTTCATGTAATTATAAAGGAAAGACATCCTACGGCATATTGTCCAGAGGAAGTGCTTTCAGAACAAGTACCGGAGAAACATGGAGCTATGAATAATGGAGAACAAGTTAATGATCATATTGAAGAAGATGACTCATACTGATAACATAGTTGAAGATGATGGTACAAATAATTTGATCCATGATTCATTTAATGTTAGAATTGATGACGATGATGATCATTTTGATGATATTCATGATTTACCTCTTCTTAAGAAGGCATATGGACCCCTTTATGAGGGCTGCAACACAAATCTTCTCTCTGCTATATTGTTGATAATGAACTTGAAGGTTATGAATGGTCTTTCAAACATATCAGTCACAGGGATGTTAAGGTATGTAATATATTCCATCACATAATATATATGATCGTCTAATAATTTTATTGTTAATTCATAAGTCAAATTAATTCGGATGAAATGTGTTTCATTAATATTATTTCTATATTATATTAACTAGATTTTTATTTTTATTTGTTGTAGCATGATAGGTGAATATTTGTTACCACCGTCAAATATTTTACCTCGCACACATTGAGATTTATCTGCCATCATGAAAGAAATTGGAATGCAGTATGAAGCAATTCATGCATGCCCCGATGACCATGTTCTATATTATAATCAACATGAATTTGCAACAGAATGTTTGGAATGTCATATTAGTAGATATCAAACAGATCAAGTAACAAAAAAGGTGCCTCGCAAGGTTCTTCGTTATATTCCCATTATTCCACGTTTGCAATGACTGTTCAGGTGCAAAAACATAGGGCAGTTTATGGATTACCATGCATAGAACAGAAGTCAAGACAACATTATTTGAATGCCTGCAGATGGGTCTGCATTTAGAGATATGGAGGAAAAATGGCCTCACTTTAAAGAAGAACCTCATAATCTTAGGATTTCTTTGGCAGCAAATGGTGTCAATCCATTTGCAGAGATGAGATCCGTTTACTCGGTGTGGCCTATTTTTGTTATCAACAATAACATTCCTCCATGGTTGTCAATAAAGAGGGAGCACATAATGTTGTCGATGATTGTTCCAGGTAGATTGTGTCTGCAGTTTTTTTTTTAATGTAGTGGCATCTCGTTTGTCGTATTTTGTCGCATAATGTCATATATATATTTAATGTTTTTCTCTTGTGCAATATGGTTTATATATCTAAATGGTACGTCTCATAATTATATTTTTTATATGTTCAAATCAATCAGGTAAGTACCAAGTCAAAGATATGAATGTATATATCGAACCTCTTATTTACGAGCTACTAAAGTTATGGAATGGCATCACTATGTATGACGTATCTAGACCAATACGACAAAGGCAATTTCAATTCCATGCAATGCTTGTATGGACAATACATGATGCCCCAGGGTTAACCCATTTTGGCGGTATGTAATTATAAGTTCCACTTTATTTGCATTTAATTTTATGAACTAGTTAATATACTACGCACGCATGTTTTTCTAAATAATCTAGTCATTTTGTATATAATTATAATTGACATAGATATTCCATCTCTTTATGTAGGTCTTCAGACAAAGGGGAAATTTGCATGTCCAGTTTGTGGTCCTAAGATCAAATCTCGTCGTTCAAAAAGCTTAGGAAAGGAGGTGTTTGATGAGTATAGGCACTTCCTCTCTAAGAATCACAAGTATCGAACTACCGAAAAACATATGTTCAATGGAAAGTAAGAGACTGCATTAAAACCACAGAGAATGACACCTCGCCTATGGAAGTTGCAATGTTATAGAAATCGTCAAGGTACGTATGAATCATCGTATATGAAATGTTATATTGTATTTTTTTTATTGTGTGTTGTTTACTGTAATTGGCATTGATTTATGTAATTTATTTTTAAACTACTATTCATGATTGTCGTTCATGTGATCATGAAGGCATTAATGGGCTTCCATGAGGAATGAAAAGTTATCCTAGAAAACTTAGTAGGTTTCCCTACTATGAGCACCTACAAATTGCTCATCTGTTTGATACAATGCATATCAGAAAGAATGTGACTAAAAAATTATGGCGAATATTGGATGGAAGGAGTGAGAAAGAAACAATTGTCAAACTTTGCAAAGACATTCAAGATAGCAACCATGCAATGAAAGAGTCATTCAATTTCATAGCAATGGAGAGAAAATTAATATAAACTCACTTCCATGGATGTTAACAGACCAGCAAAGTAATGTTGTAAAAGAAGTCATGCGAAAAATTAAATTTCCCACTGGATTTTTTGCGAAATGAAGAATATCATAACAAAAAAAGGTGATTTTGCGGGGGTGAAAACGCACGATTGGCATGTCTTCATGAAGGTAATTATTATGGTATGCATTTAATTTTTTTTTCTATTCCAGTGAATATGGTTGGTATTTTTGTTTGTCTACTCTTTGTTTAAAAAATGAAACGATTTGTATATTGTTACAGTATATTATACCTCTCTCTCCCCCGGACAACTTCGACAACAATGTCAAACAAGTAATATATAATCTCGGGAGATACATGAGGTAAGTAGCAATTTTTTGCATGCACTTAGTGTTTGTTTAATTCATGGTAGAACTTCTATTTGATTTTTGTTCTCTAATTCATGTTATGTAATATAATGTTTTTTTTCTTAAATCTCTTGATTGGGTTGTCATGTCACTTGTAGATGGTTGTCATCTAAAGAATTCTATAAAGAAGATATAAAGTATTGGAGGAGAGAAATTCCTTGTCTCCTGTGTGAAATGCAGAAGCATCTACCTTCGGCATTTTTCAATGCACAGGAACGCTACCTCATACACCAAGTTGAGGAGATTGAATTGTGTGGACCTGCGCACTCAAGGTCCATGTGGATGGCTGAGAGGCACTTGAAATTTATGAAGGGTTTGGTCAGACAACGAGCACATTCCAAGGGTTCTATGATGGAGGGATATATGGTATACCAAAACATGTTGTATATTAGTGAATATCTTCCTATATTAGCATCAAAGCTCAATTTACGTTACATTTGTGATCTAGACTCCAATAAAGATTTCGAAGGGGAGTACAGTGAAAATCCTCACAGTAGATCTAAGAGATGATGTATACCTCACAAGAAAGAGTAATATTAAGCAGGAAAATAGAAGAAGAGTGGTCATGCAGTGTAAAGGAGAAACATAATTATGATACAGTAGAACTCAGATAGAAGCAGAATAACATCACACACTAATTCATTAATCAAAATATGGGCAAATAAATAATACAATGGTGAGAGGATTCAAATGCCAATGTGGAAATTCGAATTAGCCTTCATGGAGTGATCATCAGATCAATAGAGTGTCATCAAAGCACAAATAGGAGTCCTCATCATCATCAGTGGAGTCATAAATGCACAAGTAATTGTCAACCAGATGTCAAACTGAGTCTAACTGAGTGTGGTAGGTGTAACTGGCACATGGAGGCACTAACTGAATGAAGGAGGCTCAGTGGAGGGTGCATGAGGAGCTAACCGGAGTCATAATGGGCAGTCTAGTCTCACCGGAGGTCCATCGGAGTGATATAGTCAGTTGAGATTCAGTCTAGCCTTAAATCAAGGAAAGAACTAAAGATAACTCAACTAATTGAAGTGCAACTGAATGGTAGGTGAGAGAGGGTGCCTAGGACGCATGCAATTGCATGCAAGGCACACTAAGCACTAGGAGGGATAAAACGGATCAGTGAGAAGCTCCCGGGGCTAGCGATCTGAGGGCTAGGTGATGGGACTGATGGCTGGGATGCATGCAATTGCATGCATGCATGCAAAATCATGACTGCATGCAAAATGCATGCATGACTGAAAATGAAAAAATGGATAATGCTGGTAGGACTAGGATGGAGTATAGGAATATCCCAACACCCCCCCTTAATCCATCCTGGGCCCTGGTAACTGAGACCAAAGGTCACCCAATACAATGAATAATAATAACGGTCAATAAAACGAGGAAATGGGGAAAACCTCATGGGAAAAATACCCCCCCTCAAAATAGACTGTAAGGCACACACAAAAAATAAATGCTCCAAACTCAAGCAGGTGTGATGCTTGGTCATATGTCTGGAGGTATCTTCTTCTTGGGAAGAAATGGATCATGCTCAAAAAGCATGTGCTTGTACTTTCTCTTCAGATCGAATGTGATGAAAACAAATCCAAAAGTATGAGGATGATCTTGGAACTTGTGATTCGAATCAGCTGAGGTAGGATCAAAACCATGAATGTGTAGATAGTCTTTTGTTTTCTCCTTCGAACCATCATGGGTGAGATTATGCCCAAAAGAACCATCAAATGTCAGGGATTGATTGGAATCTAAATCAGATCCAAGACTTGAAAGATGGTTTCTTAAGATCTTCTTTGAACCATTAGAGGTGAGATCTAAACCATGAAATGCATGAGAAATTATCCAAGTGAATGGCAATGGCCTTCATCTTCAATAAACTTCTGAGAGCATGAAAAAATGATCTTACAGTAGTAAATAAGAGGTGATTGATCAAGGAGAGAAAATGTATTAGCTCCAATGGTTGATTTTACCTCCGAAACATTCAATAGATCATGATGCAAACCAACAGACTCTTGTGCAAGAGAGGATTTAAGAACCTCTGCAGTTTCTAGAGTGTGAGCTAGCACAAAATTCGAAATAGAATAAATTTGGAGCATGAGTGTAGAATCTGCAAGTTCTTCTTCTTTGTGGACAACTTCAATATGAGATATGTTTGATACTGATTCATGATCAGAGAGACCATCAAGGAGGGTGAATGCATCACTTTGCTTGCTCTCGAAATGGTTTGGACCAATCCCTTCATTTTGTTTGCCAAATCTTTCATCCAGATGGGCCCATAGCTCTTTTGGAGATTCAATAGAATAGAAGTGGTGTACCATGCATTGAGACATACTAAGCATCATGGCTGCAGAGGCTCTTTCACCTTCATATAACCAGTCATTCTCTTCTTCAGAAGATTTGAACTCTCTTTCAAAACAATAATCAAAGAGACCATTTCTCTTCAAATGTGTTATCATCTGTGGTTTCCTCTCATCATAGTTGAATGGAGAAAGAGGAGTAATTCCATCTGAATTCATGGAAGCTGTTTCAGAAGACATGCAAAAACAATAGAAAATGTCTGCAACTGCTACTGCTACAAAAGTGCAGAAACTGCTGCATTCAAAATCTTGATAATAACCTGCAAAAAACTCTTAGGAATGGAGATAGACAATACTCTCAACATGCTTTGATACCATGTGAAAATCCTCACAACAGATCTAAGAGTTGATGTATACCTCATAAGAAAGATTAATATTAAGCAGGAAAATAAAAGAAGAGTGGTCATGCAGTGTAAAGGAGCAACATGATTATGATACAGTAGAACTCAGATAGAATCAGAATAACATCACACACTAATTCATTAATCACAATATGGAAAAATAAATAATACAATGGTGAGAGTATTCGAATGCCAAGGTGGCAATTCGAATTAGCCTTCATGGAGTGATCATCAGATCAATAGAGTGTCATCAAAGCACAACTAGGAGTCCTCATCATCATTAGTGGAGTCATCAATGCACAAGTAACTGTCAACCAGATGTCAAACTGAGTCTAACTGAGTGTGGTAGGTGTAACTGGCACATGGAGGCACTAAATGAATGAAGGAGGCTCAGTGGAGGGTGCATGAGGAGATAAATGGAGTCAGAATGGGAAGTCTAGTCTCATTAGAGGTCCATCGGAGTGATACAGTTAGTTGAGAGTCAATCTAACCTTAAATCAAGGAAAGAACTAAAGATAACTCAACTAACTGAAGTGAAACTGAGTGGTAGGTGAGATAGGGCGCCTAGGATGCATGCAATTGCATGCAGGGCGCACTAAGCACTAGGAGGGCTAAAATTGATCAGTGAGAAGCTCCCGGGGCTAGCGAACTGAGGGCTAGGTGATGGGACTGATGACTGGGATGCATGCATGCAAAATCATGACTGCATGCATGACTGAAAATGCAAAAATGGATAATGCTGGTAGGACTAGGATGGAGTATAGGAATATCCCAACAAGTACCCGAAGGGGAAAGGTAGATCGAGGAAAGTGAAAGGTAATATAACACATTTGACTGTTGATTTTTATGTATATATATCATACATATTCTATTTTTATATTCAATATTTTGCATCAATTTAGAGTGTAATATACTTTGTTAAGTGACTATACATTTGTATTGAATTTTAATTTTATTGTCATCAAACAGTTGGTCGAGAGTGGGATGCAATTAATTTATACATCGCAAACAATCTTGACTGGATGAAGGTATGGATTGAACGATGTAAATAATCTGGTCATGGAATATCATGGGAAGGTGTGGCTTCATTGGTTAAAGCTGCACATCGCAATGGATATACCAATCTAACACAAAGGGAAATCGATTTAGCATATGGTTTAAAAGATATGCAGGTAAGCATATTAATCAACCACACTATTTTTTTTTTGCAAACATATTGTCATTGTACACGCTGATTTTTTCCCTGCATGGCATTATAAACATGCACTAGTTAATCATAAATATTGGATCATTATGTAATCTTTTCTTGTATGGCTTGTTGTAGGTAAAACACCATAAGGCTATGTGGTGCAATGGATGTAGATATCGCATCAAAAATTTGGATGAAAAGAAGAAAACATCAGATTTTGGGATATCTGCAGTCTTGGAGGTGACCAATGTTTCCTCTAGAAGTGACAGACATCCAGAACTCTCTGAAAATCGATACTATGGGTATCTGGACGACATTCTTCAGTGTGACTTTAACTCCTTCAAGGTATTTTTGTTCGTTGTCAAATGGTACAGGTGTCGATTAAATCAATGTGATCCTGATAAAACAATTATTGAACATGATAATGGATTTACCATGGTAAATACAAGGTTGTTTGAGCCAGGAACGGAGCCCTATGTTCTTCCAACCCAATGTGAATAGGTATTTTACTCTGAGGTTCTAGGTAGAGTAGGTTGGTCATTTGCTGTGAGACACGATCCAAGGGGAAGGTCGGTATAGTATAACGTAGATGAAGGTAATGAAGACATTCTTGAAGAAGAAGATGACATTGAAGATGATCATGATCAACATGATTCAGATGATCATGTTCCAGAAGAAGATGTCGAAGAATTAGTTGAATCAGATGATGTATCATACAATGTCCATGAATATGATATTGACAATGAGATGATGATCGTAACTGACATCGATGGCGATGATGATATGGCCAATCCTTACAATGTTGAATCTGGATCGGATGATACATATGATGACTTGGATGAAGAAGATTATGAAGTCCATTGAAGTGTACGAGGTATGCAATAATATATCTACTCTATATATTTTGATTTAATATTGCGATAGAAATATTGAATTTTATTGCTGATACGTATAATAAATTAATTGTTTCTTAGTGTTTTTTCCATTTTCCTGTATGTTATAATTAGAAACATTGCTTGTTATAGAGTATGAAAAAAAACACATTTAATTTTTTTGTACATAGATTTTTTTGTCGGGTTATGGGGAATTGAGAGTGATGTGAGGGGGGGGAGGGGCCATAAGAGCTTCCACCTTCACGTGGTTGGCCCTGTTTAGTAG
>BSBM01000518.1:8140000-8172500 GCA_027924585.1 Larix kaempferi
TGCCTATGCCTCTACATATTTTTTTCCTCATAAATTGACAATTTACATAACAAACAGGTGGACCAACAAAAACATGTGCATTATGTTTTAGAGAAAAAATAACATACCATCTTAAAATAATGACATTTTGGGGTGGTTATACCACGTTTCCATAAATACAAGTTATATATTCCGGAAGGTCATCCATTTTTCTACGTTTCATAATTTTATACCTAATTCGAAAAAGTTTTGTAGGTACCTCTAATAATTCATTTTAATGATAATATTTCTGTTTTTCCAGCATGTCATTGCAACTAACGTGTCATAATTGGGTATCATTACCTTGCACCGGTCCTTTAAGAAGCCAATAAGCATACAAAAGTAACATAATGATGTTTTATCCCAAGTCTTGTGCTTTACAAATGAATTTGGAATGGATATTTATATCCATCCTAGCACAATATTTATTTTTTTATCAAGCTTGCATGTCTTAATTTGTCAATTTAAAATTAAAACAATAAAAATACTAAAATAATCTAAAATAAGACAAAATAGGGAATACCACCTACATGTTGGGGACTAGACCCTAAAACTAGCATAAAATGATGAAAAAATGCTAAAATAAGTAAGCTAAGGCCTCACTGTAATGGCAAGAGTGATCCTAAGGAGGAAATCATGCCCCCACTAACTCCATAGTTATAAGAAAAGTCCCTGAACACCCCCCTTGCCTTAGCTCGAGTCTTGATCAACATGATGACGTTATAGGGTAAATTTGGTCAGAGGGGGTCTAAAACGCTGCAAAGAAGGTCCAAGTGGGGTGTGATAGGGTTGATAGGCTAGGGATGACCTCCCTAGATGAAACATAGTCACCCTCAAGGTATAAAACAAATGGTGGTCATGTGGCTCAATGGACCACGCCTGGAAGCTGCAAACACCAACCCCTGGGCTAAAATCCCCATAAAGGGCAGTCAACAATGCCACTAAGCCATAGTACTTCCAAGAGAAAAACCAAGGGGCCCGACCATGGCCAACCATACACGGAAAACCACAAACTTGGCCTTTTGAAAAATTTTATCCCTTCTTTTCCAAACGACCTGCTGGAATTCTATAGATTGCAGAAGCGTAACATAGTGCAAGGGTAACAACAAATAAATGATCCATCCAAGGAAGTAGTTATGCAATGAATGGTGACATGGGTAACTAATCACCGATTAACACCATAACCATTTCTGCAAACCATTAAAAATCAATGTGTAATAAATTTTTTTTGTTAGTTAGGTTGCTTAACCAAAAACAACTACCATGAATCTTCCCGAATTTTTGGGCTTCTTGAGATCGAACTCCATCCCCAAAAGTGGAGAGAACAACATCAATAAGTGTTAATTCTAACACCTATCGGTGTAACAATTTTAGTTTCCTTTCCACATCCACTCTTCTTACAAAATAGATAAAAGTCATTTAAATTGGATGTCAATATTACTTCTATCCAATCATTTTAAGCAATGAAAAAAAACAATTTGAAGTTAGGTTAGAGTCTTAAACTATTGCTTTAAAAAAAAAAAATTAACACTTTTTATAACTATTTTTGTACTCTTAATCCATAAAATTATTATGTAATATTTTAAACTATAAAATGATTTGTTTAATATTAAAAAGTAATTATGTTGAAGGCGTTTTTAAGGGGGCGATGCCTCTCAAGCCTTCGTCATCTGTCACGCGCCTATAAAGAGTCATCCCCTATCATTAATTAATCATATTTACTTGACCAATGAGTTGACAGCTCGCTTGTATCCGTCGGTTCTTTAGGTAGGTTCCCTAAGACTATCTGGCAGGATGGCTTTATAGCCTTGAAAAACCAAACCCCTTACAGGTCATTGATCTTGACTAACTGCTTGGCTGGCTTGAATTAATAGTAGGATTTGGTTCAAGGTGAAATTTTAACTATGCACCAATCAACTGCAATCACCAAGATATGAACTCACCTCACCAGCTGAACATGCATGCATGTGCCCATCAGATAATAACCCACGCAGTGCTTCATTATAGAGGTGATGCATTCAATGCTCATAATTATGGGATACGAGGCTATATTGAAAATTTTGAGAATGCTAAGGATCTTATCATAAATATGCTTAATTCAAATCCATCCCAACTCCTGACCACACATGGAGTTCTATGTATGAAACTATGAACTTGTTTTGCATAATGTGTCATAATAGTAAAAGGTTTTGGAAGATGCCATACTTTAATGTTGCAAGTACTTATATGTCAAGATTGTGATGCATTTAAGGTCATCCATGGATTTGTAAAGATGGTGTTTCTCCAGATTAATCTTTGGATCCAGTTGTATTATCTCGATTAAAGCAATTTTCTGGAAAGAATAAATTAAAGAAGATGTCACTTATGGTGAGTAGCTTGTTTTTTATTTCTGCATGCAGTACTATTTGTAGATAATTGTGCTGATGTATAAGAGTTTGCAGGCATTCGTATTCTTTTGTACAGACATTTTTGCTATTTTCTCACTGGATAGCTTACTCAATATTACACTACAATAATAGTTATATTTATAAGATGATAGAAGTTTAGGTTTCACATTCCCAGGTTTATGATATGGGCATAAATGCCAATGTGGTTATGTTTGGCTTCATAGAAATCTATGTTGTAAACACTCCATGAATCTTAGAAGAAGCTATTTTGGTTTGAGATTCTTAGCAACCCGAACATTCATTTTGATGGCCAGATATTTCAAAGAATGCTGAGACTATATGAAGTAGTTCATAAACAGAAACAATATATTTGTCTATACGTAATATATAAAATCGAGTTAGGATGAATCTATAGTATCATGGCCCTGTGTCAAATAAAAGTTATCCTCAAACAGGTATATGATGCAATTACTAAAGTAGAAATACATTCAAGTAGGTTGAAGGAGCTTCAGAAGGAGATTGTTGCAGCTCATGAATCTAATTCCCTTATTAAATGGGCTTGTATGGAAGCAGATAAGGAAAATGTTTCAATTATAGATGAGAAGGGGGCATAACAAGGGAGGCTTCTACAACAATAGAACAAATTAGAAAACAAAATTTGGCTATTCTGCAAGATATTGGTGCGGAAAAGGATCTAGAAAGAAAACTAGCTGTCACAACAACAATACTGGAGAACTTGCAAAACAAAGTCATTTAGTAAAGAGTTCAGAGTCTGATGTTTGTAAGGGAAATGAAAATATTTGGAAGGTGAAGGAAGAGATTGAGAAGGAGAAGAAACAAGACTCTGTTGCATGTTCTTCACTCGAATAAAAAACTCTAGAGCTTGAGCATGCAAAAATAGATCTCAAGAAGGTAACGAAAGAAGGATCTTCTTTGAGGGATTCTATGGATTTTTTAAAGGCAAAACTAGATCACTAAAAGATGGAGTTGACTGAAATAAATGAGATAGAGGAAAAATAAGAAACTAGAGCAGCATATCTGAATATTGAACTTCATAAAGTCACATTAAAATTGGCAATTGCCATTGTTGTTGATTAAAAGGAAACAAAATGTTGCTATGCTTCTCTCTCAAGATCTGTAACATATTAATATAGAAACTGAGATTGCTAAGAAGGAAGCTAAATCTATGAATAAAGGATCATGTAAAGATAAATTGGAAACTTAACAAGCAAAGGCTGAGATGAATACAATATAGATAGTAGAGAACAATCTGCCTATAAAGAACTTGAGGAAGCTAAAGTTGTGGAAGTTATATCCATGGAGAAAATAAAAGCTCTATCCGAAAAAGAGAGAGCTTCATAGGACCTGATTGGGACCTAAAGTAAGTGCTTTCTATTTGTGGAAACGTTGCACTGTGAGAGTTGTCCTCACTAGGAAAGAGTGAATTAATGGAGATTGGGAATGCAAAAATATAATCTTGGAACAGATTCTGGAGTACTATCATCCCATTTTCCATGAATTGGTTAGCCTGAACAAGCATTTAGCTGAGTAGATAAATGTCTAAGTTGGAAAACAGAACAAGCGTATAGCCTAGCAGATAAATGTCTAAGTTGGAGAACAGGTTTTATGGTTGAAAAACAGTGGATGCAATGGATTGGAACTATGATTCTGTTTAAGATCCTTTTTTATTTGATATTTTGATTATTTTATAATAGCATATTCAAATTGAAACAATTGCTATAATAGCATCTACAAAATGTAACAATATTCTTTTGAATATAGTTACATTTTTTTGGAAAAAAATGGATAACAAAGGAGAAAAGAAAAAGAGAGAAGCTTATCTTCTTTAACGTCAATCTAAGCCATCTGTTTGGCTTGTAAAGACAGTTTGAGCCAACTTTTTAGGCTGTAAAGATAGGTCACAGGAAATAGGCCACGCACCCACGTCGTCATTATGAAAATTTGGTATTTGTATCGTATCGTAATATATAGTTTGACAAACCTTGAGAGTTGGAATTGTTATAAATATTTGTGAAATTTTGCCATTTTGCAAGGTTTCATATTTAAAAAATGTTATATAATGATTTTCTTTCATGTATTTACAAGTCTGTTTGGTGCCCAAAGTTAGGGAAAATTGATATATCACGATTTTATTTCATGTATTTATAAGTTTGTTTGGTGCGCAAAGTTAGGGAATGGTTTTTACGATTTGTTCAATTTTTAAATTACAATGTGTAATATATAAGAAATGATAAGTGGTATTGAGTACACTACAATATACAACAAATTGTAATAGTTGAGCAATTAATTTTTTAAAAAATATTTTTGTGAAGATGGTGTGAATTTGACTATGTGTGAAGTCGGATTTGTGTTTTAATAAGCAGTGTCTATGTGTGAAGTCGGATTTGTGTTTTAATAAGCAGTGTCTATGTGTGAAGGTGGTGTGAAGTCTATTGCAACTACAATGTGCGAACCCAAGGTGTGTTTAGGGGCTTGTTTCATATCTCGAAATATCTACTCCCACCAAGATTTCATATTTCACCTTGTAATATTTCCAAAGCTTATATAAGGGTTGTGTCATGTCACCATACATTAATGATTTTGTTTTCCATCTTTATCATGATGATCAGTTTATGATAAAGAAAATGCAAAAATATGAAGTCAAGGTATTATTTAAAATATTTAATGCAGTTGTCTATATGTTGAATGCTTTGATATATCTGTAAAAACATTGGTATATCCATTGAGTGAGAAAATGCTCGTTTGCTATAATTTCCCTTTCCAAACTATTATTTAAATTTATGTTTGCCAGTTCTCCATCCAAAATGTTATATTCATTTATGTTGGCCAATTCTCCCTCCAAATTGTTATTTTCATTTATGTTTGTTCATTGTGCTTTCTCCTTTCTCCTTTTGAACTGTTATTTTATTTTTTGTTAATTTTCTATGCTTGAATTTTAAAGGTTACAAGTCTCTTTTAGCTTTTGTGTAACATCCCGAAAAATACCAAAATTTAATTTTTTTTAAAATAGCAATAATTATCAAAGTCATTAATTCAGAATATATAAATTAATTAGATTTCTTAACTAAGATAATTAAAAAACGATAACACGTCATACTTTTCAAATAATATGATATAATTGTATTTTCTATTTCAGATTTAAGCGGATGCTAATCTCCTTAACGAAATATCTTTTTATGATTATGTGTAAGAAATACAATTTATAGATTTGCTTAAGTTCTAAATATGATTACATGTTGTACATTGTTTGTGCTATTATGATGTTCTTGATGAAGTGCTAACAGTTTGTTTGTATGTTGACGAAAGGGTCCTACGAGGTACCCTGGAGTTTACTTAGCTACGTTTAGCTAAGGCATTTGAATCCTGTTTCCATGTGCAGACCGCAGGTAAGAAATTCTATGACAACATGTGTTAAGAGTACATATGTCTTTCAATTCATCGTCAATGTAAAATTAGAATGTTAAGTACTTCCTTGTGAAACAAGTCACTGGAGGTATGGATACTTGGTTTTAATACTAGTTTATGTGTTGAATTACAAAGCTCTTTCAGTGTTATAATTTCACGTCGTCCAAGTGTTCTGTGGTAATGCTACATATATTATCATATGACTACTGTCATTATTATTAAAACAATGATACTAATATCTATTGATAATGTTATTAGGAAGCTTATAGAAAAATAGTGTTTATGCTTTTGAACTATTATTATATTTTGCGTCTACAGAACTTAGACTACTCTAAGTCCTGAATTTATCATTTGAATACACAGTTAAAATGTAAAGTATAGTAACTAGTGCTTGTACTAAGAACTTAGCTTTAGAGTGTATTTCGTCAACACTTAAACTATACCTATGGTGATACCTTGATTAATAGTCTTTGCACTACATGGCTAATCATATGGAATTTATTGTGAATATGGTATTTATGCTATGAGCTAGCATTATAAAACTTCATCCTATTGCTTATACAAAACTATAGAAATGAAATAGAAATATTTTATAGTTACTATGCATCTACAATAATACATTGACATGTAATTCAAATATTACGATGCCTAAGTTCAAACATTGAACTATATAAAATGTGCACTAATATTTGCAATGATACGATTTACAATATGCAAAGATATGATTTGTATTCATTTAAGTGATGTAATCAAACCTTAGAAAGGCTAAGACTTTAGCAATAGAATGAACTATGCTTTTCAACCTAGCTCTTATTCTAAGTATTGATAATATATGTTATTGCATTTCACAACGAACTCGTTAATGAGGTGATGAGTTGACAGGTATTAAATTTGCTAATGGCAGGTTGACAGTGTCCCGTTCAGATATTAATGGTCTTGAACAAAATCCATAGTGGAAAGTGCTGCTGTCAACCCACGTAGGCCATCCACGTGAAGCTTGGTTGATAATATAACTAGGAATCCTAGCTGTACATGGTTACCATATTGCTTCTCCTCTGAGCTGTACATGGTAATGTCCCTTAGCATGCAGTGTTGGCATCATCGTGGTTGTTGTAATTAATGAGATATCAATGCAATAGTTGCCTGACTTTCAACGTAGCTTGTTGGCATCTTCTTGCTCGTCGATCTCACCAGATCTTGATCGTTGAATATGAAACCCTAAACCTTGTTGTATGTAGTGATGGAGAGTTTCCCGGTCTTCATTTTTTACATTAGAGTTGGAGTTATGAGGCCGACAGGCTGCTAACATGTAGGGTTGGAGAGAGTATGCCTCGGGAGGTTTCGATCCTGTGACCCGTGGGAGGTAGTTTTAAGAGTTATAGGCTTAAGTTCTCTGCACTTAACCCACGATACGCCATTAGAGTGATAGGGTTTCTCCAGCCAGTGTATTGAATGTAATTCAGACTGGGTTCGATTCTCCTGTTTGTGAGAATGGTCTTCTGTGTTAACTTAGGGTTGCTGTCAAATATCAACATGCTTCGTCGTTTAATGGTGTAGTGCGTCAATGCTCCGAAGTATCATTTTTTTAAAAGGGTAAGTGTTTCGTGACAGTGAAATAATACTGTAATGCTTGCTTTGATTCTTGCAATTTCTTGTTTTAACCTTTCACAATGTGTTTTGGTAGGTACCCACTTCGTATGAGATTACTAAACGAAAGGTTTGGAGAATGGAAATGCTGCTACTGCTTGTTGGTAAGCTCTGGTGGTTCTCGAAGCCTCGTAGGTGCCTTTGACATGGTTTTGATGGTTATTTCTGTGTGCCGAGAGTTGGAACCATTCGACTTTGTTTCGGTGATGGCCGAGTGTGAAGTTTTAAACCTTGTTTTGTTAATAACTGTACAGAGGATAATCTTTAGTTTCTTTACGATGCCAATCGGCTCTTTAATGCCTGGCTGCATTGTTTGAAAGGAACTTCAAACTTTTGTTTTTTCTGCTAGATGTTTAAGGGTAAAACCCTGTGTAGTTTGTTGCTCCACGGTCTCGTTTTAAAGGTTTTAGTTGATAGGGGGTAAGGCCCGTGTATTGTGGAACCTTGACAGGTCCGTAATGTAATTCTCTATTATAAACTTTAAATGGAAACCAAGAACCAAGGGTTTTCTTGCACTTATAAACAATGGCTCGTTTTTGCAATGGAAAGTTATGTTTTTAAAATAATAGTTGAGAAAACTGTGTAAATAATTGTTAAGGTGTGCTGAGCAACGATGGTTGACTGCAGATGGTTGTTTTCTGTACTTCGTCATCGTCGTTGATAATCATGTTTTGAAAATGTGATGAGATAAGTTTGGCTGTCAAGTGTTTTGGTTTGGCTATGCTACGATGTTTGATTTTGTTTCATGAATGAGAAACTACCTATAGCTTTCGTTTGCTATCTAGTTTGTATTGAGCTTTTGTACTCGAGACTTAACTTGTGTAAATAGTCTCGATGCAGTGTATGTTTTCTTGCTAGGGTTTGAACATTTTATACTTTCGGCTAAGTGAAGTTATTTACTGTTTAAATATTCTATTTGTATTCTCAGTATGAGAATTAATAAGTAAAGAAAATATAATGTTGTTTAGGGTTAGATAATAGGTCTGTTATAGAAATAATTATCTGAAGTTTACCATGAATGGCTTGATAAGAAATTTATACACTATGTACCCAATAATCACTCAAATTCTAAGTCTTGTGATAACTTAGGGTTTTGATACTACTGTATAGAAGTCTAATACAAGAATACAGAAAAGATAGTTAGTGAAGAAATAAAATATGTATAATTGTAAGAAATCTATACAGAGATTAATTCTTGTAGCTACTATAATTCTTGGAAATATAATTGCTTGAAAGACATGAAATGTATAGTATTGAAATGCATTTGCTTACTATTTGAACTAGATAGAGTTAAAAGAAATATAAAGAACTATGCAGAAACAAAATGTGTCTTTCTTTTATCTAAGAATTGCATGAATTATATGCAGCTGTTTATACTATACTGTAAGGTTTACTATGTTTAAATATATGACATAATTTAACAAGAACACTACTGTATTCATTTTTCCAATCAATGGCATTCTGCCTATCTCTCATATTTCTTAATTTACTTCTCTATACTGGAGTACGTTGCAGATAATAGCATGGGGAAAAATATAGAGATGGTTATCGATTCAATCATTTCCTAAGCTCTTTCATTCAGAATCATATTTAGATAAAAAAGTAAAATAATTTCTTTTACATGACTGAGTTTAATAATTCTACTATGCAGAAACATTTAACTGTAAAAAAAAGTAGGAACAGTAAAACCTGGTTGACTGTAGGAGAAACAAACAGCCCAAGGAACCTGTTCCACCCAACCTATTCCTGAAGATAGCCAAGTTACTTGCCTTAGGACCCCCGAGCCTGTTCACTGAACCACTAGGAGGAAGATTCTGTAGAATCCTTAGTACATCAGCTTGTAAGAGATTGTAGATTGTCCAATCATCAAAACTCAGCAATCAAAGAGACCTGCACCAGCACCTCTGGTTTGCCTTATCAGTATAATTAGCAGACTTACAGTTGCACTCTCACATAGCCTCCCTATTCTAATCTCTCAGTGATCACCTGATGCACTTGAGGAATATTTCTGCAAAAAATATTGTAAGGGGCTACCTGCCCAATTCGAATTGCCTTATCTAGGTTGCCTAGGCCTTTTGGTGGTTAATTGGTCATTAATGAGCTGCCTGCTCTCTTCCACCCACCTAGGGGATAATGCCACAAATTTATGGGTAGTTGTCCCATAACCAATAGCTAGTGGTGGAGTGCAAATGCTTCCATTTGTCCCATACCTTCTAACAGCTTCCATTCCTCGTAGTGGGTCAGTGAACACTCATTTAACAGTTCCCTTGGGTGTTTGTCTCCTATTTCAATTTATTTAAATAATAATAATCAGTAATTACAATCATCCTTGACCAAACTTGGTCATAATTACAAAACTTTGTAATTAAAATTTAACATAAAGTATTTTGCAAATAAAATAATATTCTCAGAATTTGGGTAGGTGACATATTGTCATTTTCAAGAAAAAGGAGCATGGAAAGAAAAAGCGTATTGATGTTGATGAGGGGAGAGGCCAAAAAACTCATAATTTATATGCAGGTAGGGTGGGGGATGGTGAGATCTGTGGTGTGGGGAATGGTGAGATCTGTGTTTTTGGTGTGGGGAATGGGGAGGTCTATGGTGGTAATGGTGCATGAAATTTATCTTACATTTGAGCATGAGTTTATGACCAAATCTATGGTGGTCATGGTGGCGGTGTTTGTGTTTGTGGCCATGTGGAGGAGGTGAATGGTGAGAGGGGAAGGTTGAAGGTAGTGAAAAGCATTTTTTAGGAGGTGGAGAAGAGGAGAGGAATGGTGGTGAAGACCTTACTACCACTGATAGTGGAATACAAGAGTGAGAAGGGAAGGTGTATGCATCCTAGGAACTGCAACTATCTACTCCCTTTTATGAAGCTTTCAAATCAAATTCACCAATTCACAATTGTGACAGAAGGATCAATATTTCATAGAGGATATGTAAAGCGATGATGAAATATGGAAGGAGAGACATTCAGGTTTGTATTTATAAGCATTCACGGCATATATGATTCTATTAATTATGATTTTCTTGTAGGAAAATGAAGAAGTTTCTTTCTTGTCGGTTAAGTAACCTAGTTATGTTGTGCGCATGAAGAAACACATGCATGTAGACTCAGATTGGGTTTTCAGTAAGCACCCCACATGTGATCAACATGAGGAAACTATTTAACATTAGAAACAATTAATAAAGAGGGAAATTGTTCACCTCATTTCTTTTGTTTATTAAAGTTTGAATTGATTTTTTATTAAAAGTTACCGTTTTTTCTTTTATTTTTGGGTTTTTTTTCTAAATTATGTATAAATTTTGAAATTGCAATTTCAACATATATAAAAAATTTATATATAAAATCAACACAATGAGTTTCTTCAATAAATACGTTACGGCATGGAATCTAAGAGAAAATCATGACACACATATTCATATGCATCAATCCATTGAGGATGACCCTTGCTTGCTAGATACAAGAGATATACTTTCATCCAACCCACTCCAGGACTATAAAAAACTCTTAAATTGAGTACAAAGACATACAAAGTGCATTGAAAAATTCATGTCTAAATCATCACTCTACATTGATGAAAATGGTCAAAAACATATCATCCTGCATGCAATGATGCTCGTTCGAACATCCGTAATCCTAGCATACTTCAAACATGCTGAGAAAATGTGGATTTCCAACCAGTGCTCTCATGTTATGTTGTCTTGAAATACATAGCCAAATATGCTTCCAAAGAAAGGGAAAATTAGAGACCTACCATCATATGCTAACTAGAATCACAGGTACATCATGGCCATAGGACCCAAACTCATACGCCTACTATCATTTGTACTCATAAGCAATTATTGATCGAGACATCAGTTCTCAAGAAACTTGCCATATGTTGCAAAAATGATCCCTTGTCACATGTAGTTGGTCCTTCACCAAACTAAATGTTGGTTTCCAAATATTCTGTTGCATATCTCCCAACTCGGTTGATTGCTTATCTAACTCTAGTTTCATAGATTCCTACTTGCAATTCCCTCCAACTTTGTACCCTTTTTATCTTATAGACCTTACACAACAATGTTCATATAACCAGGGACGCAAAATTGAAAAGTGGAAGAAGAGAACTATCCCTGCAATCGTCCATGTCTAGCTGTGCTTTACTTCAATTCCAGCCAAAGATTCCAATGCCTTTCTTGATTTTTTCTAGAGTGATATGATTTTATATTATCCCTTCCATTCCTTAACTAAATACATAGGCCTTACAAACATGACATTCTTTCAAACTGAGAGCACATACGAAATACCTACTATGCATGGCATGTTGATTGCATCATTGCATCGACTCTCAGTGAACCAACATCTGGAGATGAGGATACCAATCATAACATACATCCCAACATGGACATGAATGAATGGCAAGTTTTGTTAATATTAGTCCCTACAAGAAAATATCCACATTAATGAGCTTGATATGCTTGGCCTCCAATATATACATGGAATCATCTAGAAGTATCGACATATACATTGGAGACTGCACCAAACTACATTGACCACAGCCAAAGGAGTGGGGAAGCAATACAAGATAGCACTCCCCTACCTACTTACACAAATACATTATCTCACAATCAACAACTTGCATTTGACATAGTCCTACAACATTCACAAGTATAAGGAACTAAAGAGACATCGAGGATTATCATCCAAGGAACTGCAGGCATAGGTAAATCCTACCTTATAAGCACCATAAAAAAAAACTATCTTCTCAAGCAACCTCTGGCCATAGCTCACTACTGCTCCTTTCCCCTACTAGAGTTGCAACATTTAACATACATGCAAGGCTCCATATCCCTATAAAGGACATGAATCCTTTACAGGGATAGGACCTATCAGTGTTCTAAGAAGAGATGAAACATATTCAATACATTCTCATTGATGAGATGAGCTTCATAGGACCTAAATTGTTTGTGCAAATTGAGATTCGCTTGCGTGAGTGCTTTCTAGAACAAAACAATTTCTCATTCAACAACCATTCAATAATTCTTGTCGGTGATTTGGGCCAACTCCCACCTGTGATGGACAAACCTCTATATGCAGTAGCAATTCTATGGAAGTGTTTGTGGAGAGAATTTACAGCTATCATCATTTTGGAATCATTATTCTGCCAAAGGGGCGCTGATGCTACACCACAATTCTACACCAACCTTGGAAGACTAGAGCCTCCTCTAGTCTAGGACTAATAGGTTCTTGTCAACAAAGGAGTGTTCAAACATTGACACACCAATCCATCTCTTTGCAATGAACATTCTTGCAAACAATCATAACAAATACATGGTCCAAGCATTGGCTATGTCTATTGCATGATCTGTCACAAATTTCACACTTAAAATTGCATCCTTCAATCCCTGCACCCCCCTAACCAAATGAAAATACCAATGTTGTTTGCCAATACAATTGGAGTCAAACTTGATAACTCTAATCATATTACATATGTATACTTTCTCATATGACAAATTAATGTACATTGTACTTTACTTTCCATCGATTACATGGGTTCCTATTTATTGCTTATTAATACTTGCACTAGAATTTTCCTTTAAATTTCATTGACTACTATGCCTCCATAGATTCGCTAGACTTGCTTTCAACACATAAACTTAAATTATCTACATACACACAACTTTCTCTCATTTTTTCGACATATCAAAGTTCTTTTCGACGTTTCATTTCCCTCGCTTCGAGGGTATGCTAGTTTAATTAATTATAATAACTCAAAAGTTACTATACTAAAGAAAACTTGTATCGTATTAAGGATATAATTCTCCAATTCTTAAATTTTCCAACAAAGAAATTGGTTTTCTATGTGTGCAGTTCGGGGCATATCCACCCACAAAAGTGTAAATTCCCTTCACATATTTGCCATTCCAAAATCAAATGCCGCTTCCAAAGGTTGAACAAAATAAAGTGTAGTGATGTATATGGAGGCATTAAAGAATGTGATTGATATGGAGGCATTGCAAGGATGGCAATTGGAGCATGGAAGAAAGAAAAAAATGGACCATCAAGTGGAAAAATGAAGAATTAGTTTGTCGGTATTATGAAAAAAAATGCTAAATCACATGTAAATGGGCATATGGATGTAAGTTTGATTTCAACATGCATACTCTAGTTTTTTGGTTCATTGGTGTAAGGTCTAGATGTAGAATTATATGATAAAGTGAAGAGGTTAGGTTTTATCCCATATCAAGTTTAAAGTAGGGAATTCTAGGTTAATGTTGACTCAGTTAATGGTAGTTCAAAGGTTAACCTTAACTTATTTAAAAATACGTTAAAGGTTAACCTTGATTTAGTCAAAATGGAGTTATCATATATAACTGACAAACCCATAATATTGAGCCATCCATGGTATTTGCTTGTTATGGAGAGAGAAAGTTATGTGACATATTTAAATATAAATAAATTATCATATATTAATATGTAAATTAGGGTGAGAATTAATAATGTTGATGGCAGAGATGGAGTTGCATTAAATTTGTCATGAATTCAAACAATGCATGCATACGCGTGAAGAAAAAAATGGCATCCCATGGTGATTACACTTGTACACATCTATATTCAATCATCTTTAGACCATACACATATTAATATACCAATGATTATCAAATGTGTGCATCTCACTAGAATGGTATTGTATGTTCGATGAAATTTATCAATTTTTGATAGATTCTAGTTAAATTGAAATAAAATGGAGTAAGTTTCTCCAAATCAAGGGATATTTCCAAATAATATCTCTTGGTTTTAAGGCTAGCAATGACCAAGGCCCCCCAAAAATACTAATTACCTATTCCAAACATGAAGACATTTAAAAAAGGCCGAATTATTCCTACTCAACCTTTAATGTGGTTTTGACTCGCAAATTGAAAGAGTCCACGTGCCTTTAATCCACTTTATAAAAAAAGAGGTTGATAGCCACAAGTAGTTAAATCTACAAACAAGGCCGTGACGATGATAACAACTTAGTATGAATGACTTCATTAATGCCTAGAACCTACATGTCTTTAAAACTAGATTAACATCCTATATGTTAACAATGAAAACTCCAAGGAAGGATGTTAAAGGGGAAGATGAATTATTCCATTCTTTGAAAATGTAGGGACTTAAATAAGAAGGCACATTATAGCTTGTTGCACCATCACATAACCGTAATAGGAATTGTATTGTGAAATCCTTGTTAATTCCATTATCTCCTCATGTGAATTGAATATATAAATAAGTATTGAGAATAATGGAATTGAATTCCCTCCTTAATCTATATTTAATGATGTAAATGAATAAAATAATTTTGAGTGGATATTAGAGAAATTTTAAGGTCCAAAATGGATCTTTTAAGGAAAATAATAAATTAATAGTTATGAATTATGGAGGGAAAAAACACAACTATCTTTTTATTTGGTATTTCCAACTTATATACTTGTAGGTTTACTCAAATTTCAAGATTAGGCACTTTGTAACATTAAATTCTGCATCCAAAAAGAACCCACATTGCATATTTTTAATTGACCCACAATGAGATATGAAGAAAATGCAATTAAAAAATAATGATGTAAATAAACAATAATGATGAACCATGATTAAGGTTCGAAACGTCAACTTTTAAAATGGGTACTGTGTTCATCCCGAGCACATCACCAAACAATAGTATCTTGAGTAGACACAAGCAAAGTAATGGTCCTCCTTATCATTGATATCACAAATATGGAAAATGAAGTTTTCCCAGGTTAAATTCTGGTTCAATATTTTGGTCAAACAAATAACAAACATGTAGATCATCCAATAATTCAATATCCCTCTGTGATGCTTGAATGCCATATTTTCCCTTGACATTGTCATCCAATACAATACCATCGAACATGAAAAAGACCAGAGATAGAAAGCTCAACTTGAGAACCATAAACCTCAACACCAACATCTCAGTGAGATTTGAAGTGGATCCAAATAGAAACCCAAAGATCAGAAAAATCCCAAAGCAGACTTGGGTTCTTGAACAAAACTAAAAGAATGTGTTAATAAGCCTAAAACTACTATTGAAATGACTAATAGTGCAAGAATATTATGTTTCCCAATACACAATTTGGGGATACTCTTGACCTATGAATATCATGCACCATTATTATACAACAAATTAAAATATATAATACAAAAGAGAAGAACAAGTTATAAAACCTCTACAATGTGGAAACTACATTGAGCCATTTTGATCAATAATCAACACAAGTAAATTGGTAATGCCGACAATATTGGTATTGCTGGCAATACTTCCTTAATACATAGGACTTAATAGTGAAAACCCTACCCCACAAGGTAAATGTGGTATAATAAAATATCTCATATACCAAGTCACTTGGTCAAATTTTATATTAAGTAACAAAGAGCCACATAAGCTTTCCAATAAAAGAAGCTTATAACTAGTTTATAATTATAACTAGTCTTTATAGATGTCCCATTACATGTACATGAATGTTCCATAAAACATGACTTTAAATACTACAACCACTATCATAACAACATAAATATATCAATAAATGTGCTCACTAGGCAAATACGTGCTCCACAGGCCAGCAATGTAGCTCACTTGGTGAGTGATGAGGCCTGGGCTTTTCAAGAAAGTGCAAGGTGGGGTTCAAATCCCCTGCACTCCATCGCATGAAAAAAAAAAATACGTGCTCGATTAAATGACCTTAAAATCTATGATGCTTTATTACATATAAAAAAATACCCCACAAATGAAATATTTAAACACTATAATTATCACCATAATGTCATTGAGTACCTCAACAAATGTGACCACCAACCAACATTACAACCTATAATTTCTAATATTTCCCCTTAATGGTAAATTGGAAAATGAATACACATTCATGATAAGATATCATTGCATAATGATTAACATTTTCTCGTTAATAACTACTTCCTCTATATCTAGTAAGATACATATGGATTAACTTCACTTTCATCAAAGATTTGACTTCACTTTCATTAAAGGTTTGATGCTTAGTGATACAATGAAAAATGATGTCAAAAACTAGAGTATGAATGTAATGTGTAGGCTCTTGAAATGGGGATAAGATCAACATAGATTCATCTTAACTTTGGTTCTACCAAGTGCCGAGAAGGATCAAATCCCTTGAGGTGCAAACCCCTTCTAGAGTGCTAAACTTGAGGAAAGGTTTGGACCAAAGTGATTTGATCCCTTTGGATGCTTGGTAGAGCCAAAGTTAAGATGGATCTATAATGAATTTCATGGTGTGCTGTAAATTATTTAACATAAGACTTTTTAATATGTACTAGATATGTATATATGCAGATTGTTTTGTTGTGAATAAATAATTAGAAATGTAAATCTTCCCATCCCTTCATAAATTTCTCCACGATTGTTATTATCAAATCAAACATGATAATTTATCAAAAAATTATTGTAATTGCAAGATAACCACACACATAATCATGTACCTAAGTAGTAATTATTATATATATATATATATATATATATACGGGTGATAATTTTCTTAATGGATTTGCATGATGCATTTATGGAATTTCTTTTTTTTAGTAAGTTTGAAAATTCTATTAAACTCGAGAAAATGTACAATGTTGAAAAGAGTCATAAATAAATGCTAAGTGAGACCAGATGACAATTCCTAACCAGTCACTAATAGTCAGAAATTGTTTATGAGAGAAGTCTACTGTGAAGAACCTGCAATAATTAATTAATGCAAATACACGAGATATCAAAAATAATAGAACTTAGAATCACTTTTATATTGATCACGGGCCACTTCGAGGGGGAAACCTCCTTTGAGCAAGCTCAATACAATTAACTTTACGGTGCCTTCAATGACCTCAACACACACTTATATACTAAGTCTATGCCCAATACTATGAGTCAAAACCATGGGACATATAATACTATGGGACGACTTACAAAGCATATGCGTCGAATACTATGGGTCAATACTATGGGCTAATATAAACTATGGATCAACAAATACTACGGGATGACTTACAAAGCATATGCGTCCAACAACAATATACTAACATAGTAAAGAGAAGGGTTGACACGGGTTCCTAACATCCCCTCTCCCTTAGAAAAAGCTTTGTCCTCAAAGCTTTGGTTGGAGAAATTGCCGCAGAATCTGAAGAAGTGGTTCCCCGGTAGCATCCTTGGGTTTCATTTCGGGCCACTGACGCCTTTGGAGTGTTAGGGAGGATTGCTTGGAAGGCTGTAGACGAAGAAGAACCCCACCAGCTGCGCAGAAAATGCGCTCAGAACGTTGTTGGTCGGCTTGTTGTTTCAGGCGAATTCTAGCCATGTGAAGATTGTCCTGCAGAATGAGAAGAATCTGATCGCAATTTTGAAGAACCGAGTCAATTTCCTAAACTGGGGGAGCTGCTAAGGGTCTATGGAAGAAGAACTGGCGGTGTCTGTCCATAGACTGCTTCATATGGTTTCCATTGAGATGTGGTATTGTACCACCAGGGCGCTGCTAGGAGATCCATATAATTAGTTGGCCAAAGGTGTGTAGGGATGGGCAAGGGTTTGAGCAATCCCGAAAGGAGTGTCGTTTCACCCTTGTTGACCTGGAAAGTATCACAGTCAGCCACCATCTGTTGAATTGTCATTTTCAGTCCCTGCCAAAAGAAGTTACATTGTTCCTGGTCATACATTTTGAAGAACCCAGAGTGCCCTGCTGATGAAGAAGCATGGATTTCATAGAAGAGATAGCCCTGTTGAACATATTGCAACCAATTTGGAACAAGTAGAGAAAGAGCTGTAAGAGAAACTAGGTCATCAATTGTGCGAGAAGGAGCATCTGCCACCATATTGTCCTTACCCATGAGTTGGATAACCCATTTCAGGTGTGTTGGGTAGGAGACCCATTGTTCCAGAAAATTTTCCAGACTTTGGAGATCAGTCTTGATGTAGAAATAATTCCCTAATAGGTATGGCTGCCACTTCTGTACTGCATGCAAAATAGCCATCAGTTCCTGCTGAGAGGTAGATGTGACTAAATTCTTACCGGAAAGGTCTCTTGAAGGCAGAAAGCTCATTGGTTTAGCAAAGACACTTGCATATCTATCCAAGGAAGTAGTGGAGACCGTTGATGGGTGCATCTGAAGGGAATGGAGTGGAGTGATGATACCATGTGAATTCTTCTTAAGGATTTTTTCCAGGCGATGTGAACTGATGATGCAGAGAGACCCTGGTTGTAAGCCCATTAATTTGTGTTGTGCCCCATTTACTGAAAACTGCATCCAAAGTTCCAAAAAATCCCATAAGATGGGGCCAAGTGTGCGTAACCATTGAACGCCCAAAACCACATCACATCCGCCTAAGGACAAGGCAAACATGTCAGAGCGCAGGTTATAATCTTCCATAGAGATACGCACATTGTGACACTTCCCCTTGCAAGGTAAGGTGCCCCCATTGGCAACCATGACTTCAAAGTTGGAGCAAGGATGGACAAAACAATCAACCTGTTTGGCAATCCGAGGGTCAATGAAGTTATAAGTGCTACCAAAATCAATGAGTATGGTAAGAGGGAGCTTCTTGAAGTATCCCCTGACTCGCATTGTTTATGGGGTGGTGACGCCGGTTACAGCATGGAGAGAGAGCTCGGGTGGGTCGTCCTGAGATGGGGTGTCAACAGGTGGGTGTTGAATGTCGACCTGATCATCTACTGTATCTAGAGCTTCTTCATCAAGTTCTGAGGCAGGCGGAGAATCCACATCCAAGAGATAGAGCTTTTGTTGAACACATCTATGTCCCCTAGTGAATTTCTCATCACAATTATAACAAATCCCTTTTTCTCAGCGTGCCTGCATCTCTATTTCAAACAAATGCTTGATAGGAGTTGGTTGCGGGGCAGGCGTGATGGGAGGTCATTGGGAACCCATATTTCTGAAGGGAACAAAGGTGGGTTTGGAGCATTGTTGAGCTGCAATCTTGTCCTCTGCCAACTTAGCCAACCCTAGGACTTCCATCATTGTGTTGGGACAGAACATTTTGACCTCTGAGCGAATTTCATCCTTGAGACCACTGATAAAACAACTCATGTAGAATTCATCAGACAATCCTTCTGTGTGATTGGCCAGTTTCTCAAATTCTATCTGATACTCTCTTACTGTTCCAATTTGGTGAAGTTTAGTGAGTGCTCCTGTGAAGTCATCAAAAGCACTAGGACCAAATCGTGGCAAAAGGAGTTGGCAAAAATCTATCCAGTTTGGCTCGGGATGAGCTTTGATGTACCAACGGTACCATTGAAGGGCTTCTTGTTCCAAATGAAATGATGCAAGTGGAACTTTCTGGACATCAAAAGTATTATGCAGACTGAAATATTGTTCTACTCGGTATATCCATCCAGTTGGATCAGTACCATTGAAGCGAGGAAAATCAAGCTTCGGCCTGTGAAAATTTCTAGAAGAAGAGAACCCGGTGACTGCAAAAGATTCTGGCTGTCGGTTATTGTTCATGGACGAATGCCAAAGATAGAGGCTGAGAAATTTTTCATCCAGATCTTGGAGTTTGGTTTGGATGGCTGCAAGTGCTTCCTCCATGGTTTTTTTTTTTCTTGGAAATGGATAAAAAAACACAAACAAAAGCTTATTTAGTAAAGGAAGATTTGGATTTGGGAAAAACTCGGATGGGTAATTGGGGTTTGACTAGGTTTTGGACACTTTCTGATGGACAAGGAAGCAAAAAAAGGGGATTTCAAAAGCGGGGTGAAAGAATGAGAAAATTTGGTAGATAGGGACAAAGAAGCAGAATTAGGAAAGGAACACGATGGCAAAATTTGACGGCGTTTGGGTGAAAATTGAAGGAGTTATGGCAAACCCTAAAAATAGACAAATGTGAGATTTCTGGTCTTGGGAAGTGGAATTTGGGATAGGGTCTTTAGGAATGAAATATGCAGAATGGGATTGCAGGGATGTCAGTGAAGTTTCAGGGAAAACAGAGTTGAAACAAGGGAGATATGGCCGGAAGTGAGATTTATTTATTTTTTTATTTTTTTTAATTTTTTTTTTTCCAGAAATGGATCGGCAACAGATGGATCTGCAACACTGCAGAAATGATCGAAAATGGTTGGATCTGAAATGACGACTGGATCTGGAACGACTTTCAGAATAGATCTGAAACGGCTGGATCTGAAACGACACAACAGTGATCGACAATAGTTTAGCTGAAAATAGATATGGACCCCAGGTATGTGCGGCTTCCTATCGGTTCAGGGGATTCACTCGGCCACCAATGCTGTCTGACGGCTTGCGTATTGGGGCAGTACCCCTCACTCCACAGCTCAGGTAAAAATGATAACCGCTTTGCCACAAACGACAGCTCTTGGTTTACCTCACGGGTGGGAACTAGTCAATCAGGTAGGGGTCGTTTCCCTTTTCGTTGGCAGGTCCTCTCAATGGGCCAGCTACTTTGGGGATCCTGTGGTACTCCTCACAATGAGTTTTAGGGATTATGCCCAAGTACTTCCCACAGTTAAGCGGATAGGGGTTATCCCCAGATCTGAACTTGCAACAGATGCGAAAAAAAAATTGGTAGAAATTCCACCCAACGAGCCCAAGAAAGTGCTATGATACCAGATGTGAAGAACTTGCAATAATTAATTAATGCAAATACACGAGATATCAGAAATAATAGAACTTAGAATCACTTTTATATTGATCACGGGCCACTTCGAGGGGGCAACCTCCTTTGAGCAAGCTTAATACAATTAACTTCACGGTGCCTTCAATGACCTCAACACACACTTATATACTAAGTCTATGCCCAATACTATGAGTCAAAACCATGGGACATATAATACTATGGGACGACTTACAAAGCATATGCGTCCAATACTATGGGTCAATACTATGGGCTAATATAAACTATGGATCAACAAATACTACGGGACGACTTACAAAGCATATGCGTCCAACAACAATATACTAACATAGTAAAGAGAAGGGTTGACACGGGTTCCTAACATCTACAAGCTTGATGGCTGACATTACTAAGAGTGTAACTAGAGAGGTCCCCCATGTTAATTTTTTGATCTTTAATTCGAAAATGCAAGAGTACTTGAAATCAAATAAAAAATGATACACATAAGTAATCACATTGGACACATGAATTTACCCCGGGGAAACTCTCTATGACTTGAGGGAGAAAACCCCAATAAAACCTTCCTTAGTATATTGATAGATAAAAGAGAATTTCTTTTACATCAAGCACCCCCAGTGCAATTACAGAGCAAGAGAAAGATAAAGAAGAGACACTTAGAATAATATCCTGCACAAAGAGAAGTGCCTTGCCTTCAAGGAAGAAGAGAATTTGCTTCACATTGAATTCATCAATCATGTATAACATATTTATATATTCTTCACATGCATTGGCTTCTATTTTTATCTTCTAACTTCATGATGAACTCACCCTCCATTTTGATGTATCAATATTGCATGAAGAAGAGCGCCCCACTTCTCATGTAGTGCATTAGCTCACTGAACTGAGTCTTATGATGAACTCGCCCCTTAACTGAAATATTTCCCACTCAGTTAGGTGGCTAACTTAAGTGTCGTCATGCAAGTGTCGCAACTCAAGTGTCATCTTTTAGTTTAACATAAGTGTCATCTTTTAGTTTAACATAAGTGTCGTCATGCAATAACACTTAGTTAACTAGATATTCTTTGTTATCACTTAGTTAAATCTTTTAACAAATTCTTTCTTGTTAACATCACCATAGTGATCAATTTGAGTTCTCCTTTGATTTACTGAAGCCTTCACTGAAGTTTAACAATTCGAATTCTCTTAATTAATTCTTTTATGTGCAATTCAAATTCTCTCATATCTTATCATATCTTATATTTATCTCGTCTTATTTGCATGGTCCACATGTGTTAGATTAATTATCATATCAAATATACTAAGGATATTCTCCCAATGATGTGATCATATTGTCCTACTATCGTTGCAAGTGGTTATATGCTAAAGTAATTCACTCTAGGGGTGGCCAGTCCCTAGGGGAGACCTAATAGCTCAACTATGGTTAGTAGTACATGACACACCATACATGCTTCGACATGCAAAGCATCACCTCAACACATGAGGCACCACCTTAACACATGAGGATTTTTCTTGACACACAAGACCTTATCCTTGACTAGCAAGACTATACAACATCATCACTTTGACATACAAATCACTTGCCTCAACACATGAAGCTCAACCATTCTTGAGTCCAACTCAATATTCTTCTCCAAGTTTCCTGAGTCCAACTTAGGCTCCTATAAGGCATTACCTTGACACATGAGGCTCAATCTTGACACACAATATTGACCTGTAGAATGACTCATGATGCTATAACTTTAACACTGCCTCTTAGCGAGGGAGTCATTCTCTGTCTTGCCAATCTTGTCTCAAAAGTACCTATACTTTGTCACAGATAGAGGCTTAGTAAACATATATGAAATCTGCTCACCAATAGAAATGTATTGAAGTCTTATGTCACCTCTCTGGACCATGTATCTGATGTAGTGATACTTCATCTCAATGTGTTTCGATCTATAATGAAACATAGGGTTTTCTGAGAGTTTAATGCAGCTTTGATTGCTAGAGAGAATGAATATAGTCTAACGATTCTCATAAAACAACCCAACAAGTAGCTTCCTAAGCCACACAACATCTCAGTAGACGGTACTAGCTACAATATACTCTGCTTCTGTAATACTTTGGGATACATAGCCCTGCTTCTTGCTGGACCAAGAGATCATAGCTAATCCCAAGCTAAAAACAAATCCGTATGTACTCTTTCGGTCCACAATACTACCACCCCAATTAGAGTCGGCATATCCAAGTAACATCTCTCCACCACTGGAAGCATATCCATAAGAAATAGTACCTTGAAGGTATCTAAGCACATGCTTGGAAGCAACGCAATGTCTATGTCTTGGCTAAAACATGAACTGACTCAAGATACTCATTGCATAACATATGTTTGGTCTACTATGTATCAAATACATCAAGGAACCAATGATATATCTATACATGGTAGGATCCACTAGATCCGATCTAGAATCCGACTCATGTAGCTTCTTTAGATTAGACACCATTGGAGTAGACATGGACTTACAATCCATCATACAGAATCTCCGCAATACATCAAATGTGTGCTTTCCTTGAGAAAGAAAGATCTCATCTTTCCTTTTCCAAACTTCTAAACCAAGAAAATAGTGCATAAGACCTAATTCTTTCATTTCGAACTCAGAAGTGAGATCCCTCTTGCACCGAGCTATCTGTTGCTCCTCTCCAGTAGAGAACAATTCAACGACATAGATAACCAAGATCAATGGTTGGTTCTTCACAGCCTTGAAGTATAGGTTGGGGTTAGCTTTGCTTTTGGAGAAGCCTAAGCTCAGAAGATCTTTGTCAATCCTTGAATACCAATTGGGGTCTGGTTAATCCCATACAAGGATTTATTAAGTTTTCATACATGGGACTCCTTCCCATGAATTACAAACCCCTCAGGTTGTTGTATGTAAACCTCTTCCTCAACCTCACCATTGAGGAAGGCAATCTTCACATCCATCTAGTGGAGTTTCCAAAGCAAAACTGAAGCAAGGGAAATTATGGTTCGGATAGTAGTGTACCTGGACACATGATTGAATGACTCATCATAGTTTATCCCTTCTTTCTCTAAAAAAACCATCGGCCATAAATTTTTCTTTATGCTTTTCAATACTTCCATCAGCTATATGCTTGATTTTATAAAGCCACTTGGAAGTTACTATTGACTTCTCATCAGGTTTAGGAACCACTTCCCACACATAATTCTTAATGATAGATTTGTATTCTTATGGGTACCCGCACGAAGCTGGTACCCAAAATAACCGCAACAACAGCGTGTGAGCGGAAAGAATAAAACAACGCGCATGCGCCTCCAAAGGCGCGCACGTGTCTCTGCTTCGGCAATGCCGAATGTCCACGTGGTTCATCCCACATGGACAAAAGGGGCGCGCACACGCCTTTGACGCGTACGCACAAAATGGCATGCACGCGTTAGTGGCATGTGCGTGCCTCTATTTTTTTATAAAAAAAAACAGAGCTCACGGGTTTGTCATTTTCGATAGACCCGTGAGCTGAATCTCCAACCCGCGAGCACACTCTCAACCTTGCGAACGTGTCCTCATGCATCCAAGTCATCCTCAACACCAAGCAATTGCCCCTACACCACGGTGCCATTCGTTTCTCTAGGTAGGTGCTCCTCAAAGCACACATTTGTGTTTATTTTTGTTTTCCATTTGAATTTGAATTTTAAAAAAAAATTACAATCCTTTAAAAAACCAAGGAAATTTAATTGCAGACCATCTACACACCTAGCAAGATGTCAGACACACCTGAACCATCCGATGAAACCAATGAATTCCAACCTCCAGAAGACAATATGGGAACCGACAATGAACCCAATGAAAACCCCGAAGATCAATTACACCAAGACTTAAATCAATTGAGGGCACTAAATAATGAATTGAACAGTACCAAGGAACCCTCTTGGGTTTCCTTGGCTTCATCACTTCAACACATTATTGAATCAATCAATATTGCACACAGTGAGATAACAAACTTGAGCCAATACAGGGCTCGAATGAGGGAACACTACTCCACCGGGTTGTCCAAAGAGCAGATAAAAGACCTCAACATCACCAAAGCCCAGTTGTATAGCAAGTTCATATTTCCCTCGACGGGACAGTCTCCAGTTGTGACGAGGGCTCGGGTTTGCATGGAATGGTGCATTTACCAGCCATGGAGAGATAACTGAAGAAAGAGGTGGTTCATGGTGTTTGACAAGCCCCCGTGCAACAATTTGGAGGTCCCACATTATTTTCTTTGAAAATTGTGGGTTGAGTTTGAGCTAGGGTACCATGTCAACTATTTTGACATCACTGAGATTCAGGGTGTCAGTCTTGTCTTTTCCCAAGATCGACCTCAGGCACACTGCAACCCACTTAGAGGACCTCCTGCTCCCAGGAGAGAGCCAAACCCCCCTCCTCAGCCACCCGGGTTTGGTAGCGGTCTAGATGAGATTCATGACTCTATCAGACATGCCACACATGACTTGCTTAGACATACCAAATTTGTGGCCATGTCTTCCCAGAGCCGGGAGGACATCGATGAGACACAGACAACTGCACAGTCTATGGGTGGTGGCCGAGACATGCCGGGTACAGGTGGAACCCAGGCGGGGCATTCTAGTTCTACTGGAACAATGACACATCATTGTTCTCACTGTGGTCATTCTTTCCATGGTGATACGCAGCAGCATGCCACAGGGAGCTTCATGAATCAGGTTTGCTATTGTTTTTTTTAATGTTCAAGTATTTGTTGTATTTTATTTGATATCGTATTGTTTAATATATTTAACTTTGAATTACACATTGTTGACTTTATTTGTTTTAATGTTCAGCTATTCGGTGCCGGGTCTCCATCCCCCAGGTGGGAGGACGTCGGTTCCTTTGACCTTGATGGAGCCATGGCGGCAGCAGAGGAGGTTGCGGCACCATACACATAGGTGACTTATTTACTTTGAATAATTAGATCCAATTACGAGTAATTTGTGTTCAGTAATTACAAATTAATTAGCACTGAGTAATTACCATATTATCATCGTATTTTACAGTTGTGTTTATAATATTGTCTAATTTATTTGAGAGCTATAAATTCATATAATCCCACCCCCCCCAAAAAAATGAAACCTTATAAAACATGAAAACCTAAGAAAACTATAAACATTTGTGTTAGACACAATGCTCACTGAGAGGGGGGGGGTGAATCAGTGAGCCTATACTTTATTTAATTTCAACTTCAATCACCAACTCTTATATCATCATTTCACATTCACATCATATTCATCAATGAACTAACTATCAACTAATGAAACACATCAACACATAATACGAGACTAGATATAGTTTTTGTAATCTTTTGTATTTGGTTCAATGGCTACAACCGTGAGGCAATTCAGCACCAACTGATACAATGAGCACCAACTAATCATCTAGGACCCAGCCTAGTTTTTCTTAGATCCTACTAAGAAAATGGATACAAGACCCTGCTTGTATTTACAATTACATATTTGTCACATATCATACATATCCCAGTCATGTCATTATTCACATCATCTCATTCATCAATCTGCTGCCAACTTCTTGTCTTCAATCATCATTCTGTCCCTGTTTCATCATGTCCAGCATCTTCTCAAACATATCGATATTCTGTCTACATGCACATCTTTAACTTGTCATCAAACTGTCATTAACCATAGGCAAATTATCATTATGCTGTCAAGATATCAAACATATCCACATTTATATCACTTTCTGCTCATCATCACTCTGTTATAATTTTAACTAGCATATACACAAATACATTATTCTCTCCTTTCACCACACTGCTGCCCAAAATATCATAGTCTCTTCATACTGTCTACATCGTCATGTCTTTCTGCTATACATGCACATCATATCACAGGATATTCAATCTAGTATGTAGAAGTGCATCATTATACATTATTCATCATTGTATACTGTACATAGATGCCACTCTAGGTATACCACATCATCATCACTGTATCATACTCACCACTGTTCATACCACTTGTCTACTCATCATTGTTAATGCTTCACTACATGTACATTATCATACATACCTTGTACAATGCATTGCTGTATTGAACCACTGTATATCTGCCACTGTATGTAGACTTCTCACAGAGTTGACTGTACAGTATTATCATGAAATACCATCATCATACTACAGTGCATCAACATAAACATTATCTCTATACATTTGTACACTATTGTTCACACATCATTGTGCATACCTTGAACATGACTGGAGATGTATCACTGTTGTTCATACAGACTTCCACACTTCACTAGGCACATTATTGTTCATATGTACCTTGTTGTAGAATACCCCAACCCTTGACTATTTGAAGAGAACACTTTAAGGAGGCTTGGATCCAGTGGTAGAAAAATCAGACTTCCACAAACTCGGGCTTGTACCAGCCAAAGAAAAAATCTGCTGCATTGTTGTTCTTCTGCCAACTGTGTTGTAGCAGCCACTGTCACTGTACCCGAAATTCCTCATTGCTGCAGATCCGAAAATCTCAGTCATTTAATTGCTGCTGCTACAGTCTACCCGAAAATTTCAGAGCAACACATCCACACAAAAAACTTCTCCCAAAATGAGGCGGATTGCCTCTATTTATACACAGTTTTTTTGAATTTTTTTATGGAGCCGAGTTATCCAAAAAATTAATTTTGAATTTATTTTGGAGCCCATCTGTCTATGTAATTTTCATTTTATTTTTATTTTTAATTGCTGAGCTGACTTTGTCCTTTGAATGGACACATAACAGTTCACATACAATGTTTTATTTGCATGCTTGTTTTGGTTTGACTTCACACAACCACATCAAAGGCCACATTAGAAAATTACGGCTTCCTCATTTTTTTATGGGCTTCTACATCATCATGTTTAAATACTTCAGCATCAAAGGTTTCGTCAAGCAATTATAAGGGCAAGGTCTCCATCACACCCACAAGAATAGACCACAAACAATGCCAAGAACCCCAAGGCAACAATACATTATGTCTTCATCACCATACATCAAGGATTCCACATATGGACATCTTCAAGGTTTAAGGGCTTCAACATCCATCGTAAGTGCCATTAGATAAGGGTTGATTCAATTTGTATGTGGGTTTCAATGTGGGTTCCGCCATCAAGAGTCAATCATTTAGTATTTAATCAACATGCTTTCAATGGACATCAAGCCCATCATCAAATGGTAGCATGGACCATCACCAAGGGTTCCATTTCCCCATCAAACCACAAATGACCACAGCATGGGTCATTTGCCTCATTAGGGGTTCCAATGGCTCCAATTCCCACCTCCATGGTTCTTCATGCCATGTGTGTTCTTCAAGCCATCCACATCATCATCTTCTTTGCCATTCCTCAAGCCTTTGTCATTAATGTTGTCATCAATGACAATCATAGACACCCATATTCATTAATTTGTCCATGTTCACTTTAGGCATCCTAGACCTCTGATGATTATACAAATGGGAGAGAAATTTCCAAAATTTGTCATTCTTACTTGACCAATGATGAGCCCGTAGCTGGGGTTTTGGTGATGCCCGCAGTGTCCTTCATCCTCAGACTACCATCCAATGCTTACTTGCTCTTCCTGTGCTTGACCAATGCCATGTGTGTTATTGTTGCTTTTCCATTTGTCACCATGTCATCCAAGTTATCTTTGCCATGCACTCTCCTTGTCCAAATCATCCTCAAATGACCACAGTATGTGTCATTTGAGTCTTGGCTCAATAGGTGTGCCAATTGCTCCAATGCCCATCACTTTGTCCACCAAATCAACTTTTGCTGCCATGCCCTTATGCCATGTGTTCTTCAAGCTTAAACTTTGAGAATATATTACCATGGTAATTATCACTTTCCCCCGTATTCTACTAATAGGTTCTTTTAATGGTAAAGGCGGTCAAATCACTTCTATGCTTCTGTTAACTTTGTTGCATCAATTGAGTTCATTGAGATGTTGTACTTGTCACTTTTGCATCCACTGAGACCAATAGGAAAACTATTTATTGCTATGATTTTTCACTGCATTGTGCAAAACTCTTGGGAAAAAGAGAATCATAGTGGCCAAGCTTCTAGAAATTCAAGAACCCAATGTTTCTCATGTCCTTATTACCCTAGTTTATTATCACGTGATTTCCAATTTATTCTAATGCTTGAGACTGAAAGTAATCATACTACTACTCCTAGAACATGCTATTAGGAAAGACATATAAACAACGTAAAACAACTTATCACATGTATTGTCACTAAAGTTTTTGAAAATGATGTAAGGCCCATAAGGAAGAGCGATAATCTTACAAATATGGTCTATGGGGCCTTGCTATTATCTTGATTCAAATTCAACTTGGTAAAAGATTTGGCATCAAGAATACTCATTTAACTCATTTCACTCAAGATTTCTTTGATTTCAATCAAGTGATATCATTCTGACAACATAGCTATTCAATCAAGAACACATAATTACTCATTCAATGCAAAAGAACATGGCACATTCAAGCTTGTAATTAAGTTAATCATGAAAACTATTTCTCTTTCTTCCTTTTTCTAACGATCAACACTCTAAAGTGTATTAAATAACATGCACACTAACTTAACTGCTATTTAGCACCTCTTTGCAAATTTAAACAATGATATGCCATTTTATTTGATGATGTAAATGTTATGGAAATAAAAGGATTCAAGATCCTCACTCTAGGGATGCAAATACTTTTCCACTGGGTGAATCAAGCTTGTAGGAAACTACAAATCTATAAGAAGACATCAAAACCTAGGAACTCTTCATCAAGAACCCAAACACATTACATAGGTTTCCAATTCAAATTTGTGAATGGACATGAATTCCATTCGCTTGTGAGACACTGCACATCTCTCTAGGTCCAAAGGAAAAGCTCACCTACTCATGGGGATGACTCTAGAAAAGGAAAAGCTCACCATGTCACCTTCTATGCCCTCTCACCTTATTTAATTTTAATTTCATGCCATGCCACCTTCTATCCTTTCAAAATATTGGATATTTATAACAATATGACTGTTGGCCTCTGAACTTTTAACCATCTTTATGCCCAAAATTATCCTAACAACAGCTAAAGAATGTGACTTTAAAAAACATAGCAATAATTGACATTTACCTGCATCACCTTTGGATTCAAAATATTCTTTGACAATTTTGTTGCATTGCCATTCGATAGTGCATTTGGCAACTTGCCTTCAAGCCCCGACATAGCACTCTCATCCACATGAATACGTCTACTGGACAGTCGAGGTAGGGAGGGTGGACATGATACAATAATGCTCGAGCTTGTTTGTTGTGGTGCTTGGTTCATAGATTGGGCCATAATGGGAGTGTGGTCGACAAGGTTGTGGTCTTCTTGGGGAGATTGCAAATTAATCAAGGCTTGTATGTCCATCTATACACATGCAACATCTCCCAAAATTCTTGTGTTGTGAGGAACTTCAGAATGACTCGTTGATGGATTGTTGGTTGGAGATTGTGTTGATGTTGGAATTTGAGTTGGGTCCATTGGATGCGACTGCTTTACCCGTGGTTTTGAACAAGAGGTTGTCGTGTCAACAACTGTGTTAGGATCAGTGGCATGATCCAGGGCAATGATAGGACCATGTCCCAATCTTTCCATTCCTAACTTGGCCTTTTCTCTTAAGTCATTGACCTTTTCAATGGGCAGATTCCTTCTATTTTTTTTTTTTTTGCATTTCGTGGGTTTCCCATCTCCAAAAGTCTCTTTAACACAACTATCAGGCCTACCCTTGCAAAAGAAACAACAAATAAGATATTAGTGCCATTATACAATGAACCTTACACATTCCAACATAGCTTACCACTTTACAAATTAACATATACAACTACAGACTATGTTGGTTTATTTGTGTTCGAATAAACATCATTATCCCTTACAATTCCAATCAATATAGATGATGTTTGGTCAAGTGTAGAGAGGAAAAACTAGTGTCTTTCCTGGCCATGAATTCATAAAAATTATGGTAGTAACACCCTACAACATAGATGGCTAGAGATGCCTTGGGAATAGTTTGATAGTTTTTCTACATCAAATAAGGTAACCTTAATTAGTTGCATTTTTTGCTTTCTCCCTTAATGTTATCAATTCTAAATTTTGCACCTAGTTTGATTGCTTTGTCTTCCTAGTGGAATGGGATATTCTTCCATTTGAGGCAATGTCCTTTACCATCGTAAATTACTAAGTTATATAACACATTAAGGAGTTGAAGAAACAACAACAAACTATTTCCTTAGATCTATAAACCTTGAGATGATAGAATGTGATTTTGAGTTTAAAATACCCATGGTTGAATTCAACAATGCATCACAATAGAATGAATGTATACCTTGTTTTGTGCAAAACCTTAAGGAGGATGCAAAGGTTTCTAACAAGGATCATGGTCTTGGGAAGGGTGATTAGGGGGAATATAATTTGACCTTTCAATGTGCAATATCTAGGGTGGGGAGGTGTTGGAGAGTGGGGAACTAGGGACTATACCAACAATCATCATGTTGAATAGAGCATGAAGTGGGAAAGTCTTGGTTTTTGGAAAAAAGGTCATTATTAAAGGTGAGGGGATATTGTAAGGATGGTAAATATGGATGGATATTATCATATTTGGATTCATAGAGAAAGGAAAGGTGCATATACTTACAGATATCCTCATTCCATACAATGGTATTGAATAAGAGATGAGAGAGTTGAGGTTTTGTGGATGAGTTGAAGTGATATTTTTAGTTATGTTTAGTGAGTGTTGGTTTTTTTTTGCTAGCATAATATGAGGTGAAAAGAACAAAATTAACTTGGGAACTAATTACACAATGAGGAGGTTGCATACTTCATCTTGTCTAGTGTTCATATGAGATTTTTTAGATGTGAAATTGGGAAATCTTCTTGTCAAATTCATTGTTGTCTATGCATGGATATTGTTGTGGGCATATGAAAAAAACAAAAAGGCATGGGCTCATCTCAAATCTTGTGAATGAAAAGACTCATTTACAATTCACCATACCTCTATAGAAATGATCACCACTTGCAATGGAAACTGGTAGCTTGAATGAATCCACTAGATTCCAAGACCACTGAAGATGTTTGATAGATTCCAAGGGTGATTTTGTGTCCAATAGATCAAAGAGTGTCCAAAATATCAATGAGTGTGAGCCAGTGAGAAACCTGTGAGAGCTTGAAACCCGCGGAAGAAGTGAAACCCGTGTTTCTGGTAGAATTCCCGGGAAACAGAGAACTCTGTTTTTTTTTAACTAGTAATAGGGCCGCGCACGCGTGTTAAAATGCACGCACACGTGTTTTTCGC